>JAPMOB010246159.1:0-37729 GCA_029875015.1 Lepomis gibbosus | reverse complement strand
TTATACTGTTTGACTACTGACTCAGGAGTTTAACACTCATATTAATATTATATTAATCCCTAATTTAACTTCTATACTCTGGTGACGTCTATGTAAGAGGTTACGTTGACTTTGGGGTTCTGTGTGTTAGGGATTAAGGTAACATCCAGTCTTTGCAGGGTTTAGAGATGTGATAGTTAAAGTTATGTTAAAAGTTTGTTAGGTTAAATTAAGATCTAAATCACATATACATCTGGTTTCAAATATTTTGATAATAGTTTTTCTCCATTAACTTAAAATATTTATAACTCAATCAGCAACATTTGAAGTTGGGGGGGGGTCCATCGTTACTATTATTGTTTGTTTCACACAAAAAATGTCAGTTTAACATTTGGCTAATCTGCTTCATCAGGACTGTTTTGATGAGACATCGCACGCGTCAGTTATTAACTGCCTTTTTCTTTGAAGAGGAGATTATAACATAGGCAATGTACTGTTTGATTTCATTAATGAAACTAAACCTACGCCCTTGTTTTCAGGGCCTACTAACTATTGTGTATAGGTGTCGTGCGGCCTCAACATCGCGTGGTGGCAGCACTGAAGCAACATTTTGTCCCCGCCCCAAACAAATAATCCGAAGAAGAAGAAACCATAACAAGAAATGCGAAACTTCTCTGAAGGATTGTCACTTCGATTCGGTCTCTTGAGTAAGAGGGATGGGAGACTTACCAGGGAGACGCCTTTTATGTTTACTGTTCTTCGTTATACTCCTGTCAGAGGGACATTTCCGATGGGTGAGTGTAACTAACGTTAAACGTGTGTGTTTCCGTGACTAAAACATGACTCAGCTCGGTCTGCAGTTGCTAGTGTTAACACTATGTTTAGTTGAGGCGGCTAGCGAAACTGAGACTCAGGTCTGTGTAATTAACGTTAATTTAGCTCTTTTGGGACTCTGTTTTTAATATCCCGGGTTAAATTAACGTTAGACAGTAGTTAACTTAATAGTGGCTCAAGCAGTATAGCTAAAGTTAGTGGTAGTTGGGAACCGCACCAGCATCGAAACGTTAGCGAAAGCCGAAATGGATGATATATGACGTTAGCATTGACATTCCTCAGAGACAGGTAAGTTAGTCCTCAGACAGGTTGCATCCTGGAGCCGCTGTCGAAGGAAGTTTTCTTTTGTCATGGTATTGACAGAAAACACGTATGTGAGTTAATGTGTTCCCCTAAAGCCATACATGTTAACCCAGTTAACAGATAATCTGCAACGTCAGCAAGTTATTTAAATTAGCATCAGACGTTAGAAGGCTTGGAAGCAGATAGCTAGAAACTCATTTAACAGACATTATCACTGCTTGTAGATGAAATGTCTTTTTATTTGGATTGTCCAAATGTACATGTAATGTAGTTATTGTGACAAAACATCGGAGGTTTCACTGTTAAACCACAGTAAATCTCTAATACATAACCAAGTAAGTACTTAGAAATTACAAGAGAAAAGACCAGCAAGTCCTTGGGGTTGACGATATTGATGGTCAAGGTACACCCCATGGTGTAATATCCAAGATCCACCTTTTACATGTTCTCACACATTTGTCCTGTTGCAGTTTTATGGACAATGATCTTCTTTAATAAAGACGCCATGTCTGTCATCTCCTCACTTGAGGGTATTTTTGCTGATGATGTCATTTCAAAACAAACCAACATTGTGTCCCTGTCTCATTCCTTTGATTTGATTTAATCAGATGTGGATTACTCAATCACTTGTTATCAGTAGCCTCTCTGCTCATTTGGCTGCATTGTTTAAGCTCCTGGTCGGGAGGTACTTAGGTAAAGCCACTGCAATGCATAGAACCACGTAGAAACTATGCTAAATGATTAATCATTACTGTTTCAAGATAAGATAGCAGAATACTGGTAAAACAACAAGAATGTGGGATGAGTTAAAAAATATTGATTATTTGTTGACTGCGGTGGATAAAGGATTTTCCAGAAACTTGTGTGTGTGTGTCAGGTTTGGGGAGGTCATAGATCAGGTTTCTATTTAAACTACTTTAAACAAACATTGCAAGGTTCTGGTTCTATCTGGTAGTATCTTACAACTAGTTCGAAGTTTTGCAAGTGGACCTTGGACAAACGGTTGGTCTAGGTTGAGTATTGGCCGAGTCTAAAGCTGCATACAACTTCAACTCAGGAAATAATGACATTCAAATGCTGCCCTTGAATTCAATCCCACAAGACAGAAGTAGCACAGGGTGTAACACTGGGCTTACTCATAGAACAGTTTGTAGAATAAGTGAGTTAACTTCTCTTAGTCACCCCTCCTGACAAAGAACACGTGAGAGCGCTGATGCTGAATATACAGATGAAGGGAAACTGCCAGTTCGACTGCAGAGGCTGTAAACCGTATAAAATATATGCACTGAGGTATTAAACAGTGGTGCTTGTATGTTATTGTATTCTCATCAACGTATCAGATCTAAAATAAATGTTTTTTTCAAGTGCTCAAATTGAACATGGTTATAGGCTATAACTACAGTGGCTACAGTGTTTTTATGTTGCCATAGAAATCTGACCACAGTTTTCCTTTTTCTGGCCTTTCTTTTTTGACATCGGATGTGGAGTAGGTCAAGATAACATTGCACGATGTGACTAAACTAAGGCTTACTCTTAAAATTCCAGATTGCAAAGAAACACTTTTGCAGAAGTGAAATTTTTATTTTCAGACATCCAAAGCACGAGATACTAGAAACACAGGATATGAAACATGCCCCCTGGTTTAACCTGGTAAATATAAAACCTCAAGGTAAAAAGGTACAACCTCCAATTTGTTTGAAAGACCATGTTCTTGTCCTCACTAGATAAACATAGAAATATGCCTCTATTAGTAAAAAGCTACATAAGATTCAGCCAACTCAGCAGAGAAAGAAACATACTTTCTGCAAACTAACATACTGAAACAAAAATGTCAAATGACTTTGCTCGAGGAACACTATGCTCAAATGATCACTGTGTTTATGTTATCTTTCTGTCAGGTTAAGGCCCAGCACTGTGTGTGGTATGGCGAGTGTGGGGAGTCCGAAAAGGTGCCCGGAAAAAAGTACAACTGCAACTACACCGGCCCTGCCCACCCACTAGACCCTCAGGGTTATGACCTTCTCACGGTAAATACAGTGCATTGATGAATCTGTCCTGTTATTGCTGATGTTTGATGCTCAAACAAATTTTTTGGAACAAATTTCTGCTTTCCAGCACTGCTTTATTTTGCACTGTGGAAATATTCTGTCAAAATGGCACCATCTGTTTTGTGTTTACATGCAGGAGCTGTGTCCTGGGTATCACTATGGGAACCGACTCACGTGCTGTGATGTTGACCAGTTGCACACTCTCAAAGGGAGTCTCCAGCTACCCCTTCAATTCCTGTCTCGGTATGCCCTGAAGTTATAACATTAATTTGAATTTGTTAACACAAAGAGAAGGCTATCTACCTTAAATCTGTCAGTATATGTGCTGCTCAAATGGTTGTAACATGAAAGCCTTGGCTTTCTATGTTCCAAATAATAGGCTAGAGACAAACTGGCCACACACAGGCCAAATTACTATGATATGATGAGGTTGGCATGTTTTCTTATCTTTCTAGATTTATTCTGTAAGTTATGCAATGAGCCATTTGCTAGCTTTTTTTTTCATTCTGCTTCTCCCTCTCATTATGTCTGTGTGTAGGTGTCCCGCCTGTTTCTTCAATCTGATGAACCTCTTCTGTGAGCTGACATGCAGCCCCCACCAGAGTCAGTTCATGAATGCCACCAAGATCTACAATTCCAGTGTAACAGAAGTGCAGTACTATGTTGGACAGACATTTGCTAACGGTGAGTTCACAGCCGGATGTTGATTTAGAAATAGAAAACAGTTTCCCTTCATTATTTCCATGACATATCACATCTATTGAGTAAACATAATCAGTTCCCTTCTTAAACATGAAGTCCAGCTCTCAGTTGTGTAATTCTTTGGGTGACTAATGGTCATAACTGTAAATTTTTCTGTCAAATAAAATAGGGGATGGGCAATTTAACTTAATGAAAATCTTGTGTTTTGCCCTGAAAATAATAAAATTGTGCTTTTTCAGCCATGTACAATGCGTGTAAGGATGTCCAGGCACCATCCAGCAATGTGAAGGCCTTATCGCTGCTGTGTGGAAAGGATGCAAAGGACTGCAACGCCACTAACTGGATCCAGTATATGTTCGATATTAACAACGGACAGACTCCCTTTCCTATTATCCCAATATTCTCAGGTACATTATGCAAAAGAGCAGAAGCAAATTGAGCAGGTGATATTTAAAAAATAAACATCAACCTGAAGGCATATGGAAGGAATCTCACCTCCGTAAGAATTATATGGAAATACAAAAGTCATGTAATCCACAAATTAAATCAAACAGAAGGAGACAAAAAGCAAAAATAAAGTAAACATAAAATATATATAATAATGTGTTTTGTTTGTGCTTGTACAGAAGGACGCTTTTATCCAGTATCTCCTTATGAAAGAGAGAAGGGTCAATTATAGTCAGATACAGTATGATCAGTTTGGACAGTTTGGTTTATCAGACAGGACCTAAGCCTATATTTTAAATTCTTGTGAGGTAGACTGAAATGCTATTTGAATAAAACTTCCATAGCTGAGCCCCCAAAATCATTTGGTGGTAGTTTTTTATGTTAGGTCATGATCCTGCTACAGGAAAAAAAACAATCCGTACTGCTTCTTTCATGTAAGTTAATTATTTGTTTAATTTTCCTATTCGTATGATTAATTCACCATGCTGTGTCATGCTGATTCTTTGCTCTAGATGTCCCGGTGTCTGGCTATACTCCCATGAACAACCAGACTTATAACTGTACAGAGGGCCTGGAGGATGGTTCTGGCCCCTGCTCATGTCAGGACTGCGCAAAGGCCTGTGGCCCCAAACCTATACCTCCCCCTGTCCCCCCTCCCTGGACAGTCCTCGGTATCGATGCTATGACTGCCATCATGTGGATCTCTTACATTGCATTCCTGCTTATCTTTATTGGAACTGTACTGGCCACTTGGTGTTACAGGTATACTTTCAAAGCCTTTACCTGCTGTGGCACCACAAAGCTGGTTCTGATGCTTGCTTTAGAAGTTAATATTGAGTTGTTTTTCGTCGTTCTTTGTGCATACAGGAAAAGGATGATCATGTCTGAGTATGGCCCCATTTTGGACAGCAATAACCCCCTGTCTCTTAACAGTGATAATCCTGATCAAGGTATTGTGATGCATAATAACAAGTCTAATCGTTTGTCAGTTTGTTCAATCAGTCTGTCGTGCCAGTCTTTAGGTGCAATACTGCTGTATGACGTAAACTAACTCCGAGTCCTTTTTCTCCTCTTAGTAAATGCATCATGCTGTGAAACGTTGGGTGAGCGCTTTGAGAATGCTCTGCGGATCATCTTCAGCTCCTGGGGTTCCTTCTGTGTGCGGCATCCCACTGTCGTCATACTGGGCAGCCTGATACTGGTGGTTGCCTCCTCTGGGGGCCTGGTCTACATGCGTGTCACGACAGACCCCGTTGAGCTGTGGTCGTCTCCCACTAGCCAGGCTCGTCTAGAGAAAGACTACTTTGACAGCCATTTCGGACCATTCTTTAGGACTGTGCAGCTCATCATAACAACTCCACTCAATGACACTTTCATCTACTCTCCATACTTTGGAGGATCAGATGTCCCATTTGGGGCCATCCTGGGCAAAGACATTTTGCACCAGGTGTGTTAGGGGAGAGGTGATTTCAGGAGATGGATCATGAGCAGTATTTTGTTATTAGAGCCACTGTGTGTGTTTTGTATATAGAAGCAATGTGTCTGTTACCAGATCAGATAGAAACATTGCATGTAATGAGCAGCTGCTTCTTTGAAAGTGTGGTTTATTGGTTCTCCTTTCTTTTTTCTAACCAAACTAACCAGGTGCTGGATCTGCAGCTTGACATTGAACGCATTGTAGCAACATATGAGGGCCAAAACATCACGCTGAAAGACCTCTGCTTGGCTCCGCTGGCCCCGTACAATACCAACTGTACCATCTTGAGTGTCCTCAACTACTTCCAGAACAGCCACGCCGTGCTGGACCACAGCAAAGGAGACGCCTTCTTTGTCTATGCTGACTTTCACAGCCACTTCCTCTACTGTGTCAGGTGATTATTGTGAAGTTGGTTAATTTTTGTTTTTGTTCATTTTCAAATGTTTACCAATAGTCTGTCACTCAGTCTGTTTTTTTTAAACTAGCATTTCCTTGCAAATGTGTCTTAATCGGCTCCAGAAATATATTGTAAGTGCAGAAAAAATCAAATTAAACGGTCGAATCCTCTAGCCGAATTGAAATCTAACACCTGCACCTCACAAGAATCTATTTTCTCCAGATGCTGGTATCTGCATGTTCTGAGAACTGTGTGAGGGTGTCTTCTTAAAATAGCACAATCAGACTTCCTCGTTGGTTTTCATGCAGTTGTGTGTCTGTTCTTCCTAACCTCACTGCCGTGCAGTCAGATAATGGCAAATCCGATACAGATAAATGAATCTCATAATGACTTTTATTCAGGTTATTAACTCTGTGTGCCTTTTCTTCCACAGTGCACCAGCGTCTCTCAATGACACCACTATGCTCCATGACCCCTGTTTAGGCACCTTTGGTGGCCCCGTCTTCCCTTGGCTGGCGCTTGGGGGCTACGATGGTGAGTTGGATATAACCTATATGTACATTTGTTTATTGCATACAGTAAAATTTCTTATGATCTTTGGTCACTGAATTTACTGCACAATAATTCTTAGATGTATCAGTGACACCAAACACTGGGCTCTTTGCTGATTGTGCGGTGATGAAACAGATAGCAGTGAAGTGAAGCAGGCATGTTTTGCCGCTGCCTTTGTATCAATAATTGCAACAATAAGTCCTTCACTGTATTTACAATGTAATCACTGTGGTTAAAGAGTCAGGTTAGCAATGTTCTGCTTGAAATTATAGTATGAACAAAATCAAGGACACAATGTCGCTTTTTCCAAAAATGAAAGGCAGCCATTTTCTTGAAGGCAGCCATGCTTTTCAGTGGAATTTTAAAATGTCATAATCATTATTAAGGTAATTTATCACAGGATTGTTTAAGCATTGGCCTCACTTTTACACTAAATATATCTCCTCCCCCCTGTTTTACAGACACCAACTACAACAATGCCACCGCTCTAGTGATCACCTTTCCACTCAACAACTACCTGAATGACTCAGTCAGAATGGGCAAAGCTCTGGCATGGGAGAAAGAGTGAGACAACGATCTGTTTCTAAAATCCATCAGAGAGAGCTCTTTCATCTAGCAAAAGTCACTGTTAATGGTGTCTTGTGTCTTGCCATGTACTTATTGTCTTTTTTGGTGGACATTTCAGATTTATCAAGTTTATGAAGAACTTCAAAAACCCCAACCTGACCATAGCCTTTAGTGCAGAGAGGAGCATTGAAGATGAATTAGACAGAGAGAGCAACAGTGACGTCAGCACCATCGTAATCAGCTACGCTATAATGTTCATCTACATCTCATTGGCGCTGGGGCACATCCACAGCTTCAGAAGAGTATTGGTAAGAGCCCAGGCACTGATTCATTGTTCCCATCAGTTTGCTACAATGTGTCATGCATTTTTTAACTACAAGTGTATGTTACCATAAACTGTATCTGAAATAGGTGTACACATTACGCAATGTTACATTGTAACTCCTCTTTCATGCCGTGACGTTAGAGCTCAACAAGTTGCTTTTTTCAGATTCTACAAAACTAGTACAACATGTTTGGCAACTTGCTGCAACGTCCTTCCACTGTAAATGGAGCAGCTGCAGGAAACAGCATGACTAATCCTGTATCTTTTTGCCCGTGCAGGTGGACTCTAAGATTTCTCTGGGTATAGCGGGTATCCTAATAGTGCTCAGCTCTGTGGCCTCCTCGCTGGGGATCTTCAGCTATTTTGGTGTCCCCCTCACCCTCATTGTGATTGAGGTCATTCCTTTCCTGGTGCTGGCTGTTGGAGTAGACAACATCTTTATTATAGTACAGACATATCAGGTAACCTCCCTTCTCCCAGTCCATGCTTATGTTAATCTTAATGATTAGTGCTTATAGTTTATTGATGTGAAAATGGCATTTCTGTTGCCAAGATCTTATTTTTTATTTGTTTATTGCGTGCTGCCAGTAAAACATTTTAAACCTGCTAAAAGGGATTTGTATTTCTCAACAGAGGGACGAGCGGATGCCCCAGGAGCAACTTCACCAGCAGATTGGTCGTATTCTTGGAGACATAGCCCCTAGCATGTTCCTCTCCTCCTTCTCCGAGACAGTGGCTTTCTTCCTGGGTAAAATAGTAAATATTTTATACACCTTATTTGGGTACACAGACCACGTAAATGAAACTACGTGTATTCTAAATGATAACATTACACCCTTTAAATGAAGAAAACAAGAATTTCCGCAGCTGCTACAAAAAGTGCCATAGTTTCCTGGTGAGTCACATGCTGATAAAACTGTTGACTTTGTCTTCTGTAGGAGCCCTGTCCAACATGCCCGCAGTGAGGACTTTCTCTATGTTTGCTGGCTTGGCTGTTTTTATTGATTTCCTGTTGCAGATCAGTTGCTTTGTCAGCTTGCTCGGCTTGGACGCCAGACGACAGGAGGTGAGACTAAGGGGGAAATAGTGGTGACATAAATGATGATACGGGAGGGTTTGCAGATGGCTGATTTTTCATGAAAAGGGGTTTCCTGCAGATTTAATGTCATACAGATACAATGACTTTTAAGTTTTTATCCCGCCAACCACTTCAGGGGTTGTTTGCGGTGAAAACTTCCTCTCTGACCTCAGTCACACATGGCTGAAGTATTGTTCTAAATGACTCAACTTCAAAGTAGTGACAGACTGTTGTCTGTTGTTTCAAAAGGGCAATCGACTAGACATAATTTGCTGCGTGAAACTGACAGAAAGTCAGGAAACCAAGACAGACAGCTTCCTCTTCCGTTTTTTCAAGAAAGTCTATGCCCCATTCATCCTCAAAGAGTGGGTACGACCGATCATAGTAAGTACCTCTGTGATGCTCTGCCAGTCCCACTGTCATTATTCTAATGTGTTGATGGATTTAGTTTGACTCGTAGTTTTCACTGAATAGAATATAGTGGTTGTTGACTATGTGATCATTATGTTTTAGGTGGCAGTGTTTGTGGGAATGCTCTCCTTCAGTATTGCTGTGGTGAATAAAGTAGAGGTTGGACTGGACCAGAAACTCTCCATGCCTGATGTAAGTCTGTGGTTAACTGTGTTCGTGGATGCCTAATGGACACTGCGTTAATCTGTTTCTAATAGATGTGGGTTAAGTAGAAAAGTTTTGCTTTGAATATTTGTAGTAGTACTTATCAGAGTTTATTTTGCAGGCGATTTTACTGCTCCTGTCAGTCATCCATGAAGCTAAATCAGTTGCATGCCCTGTGATGTGATTATTTGAATTCCCAACATGCATAATAGCCTTGGCTTGCATTTTTGTACTTGCTATACTGACGACCTGTCTCTCCATGTAGGACTCGTACGTGCTGGACTACTTTAAGAATATGAGCGAATACCTCCACACTGGAGCTCCAGTGTACTTTGTGGTGAAGGACGGTCTCAACTACAGCTCTCCAGAGGGCCAGAATGTTGTGTGTGGAGGAGTGGGCTGCAACAACAACTCTCTAGTCCAGCAAGTCTACGCCGCCTCACTCATCAGCAACTAGTAAGTCGGAGCTATGATTTTTTGTTTTTTATAAATATACAACATACATTTGAATGTATGTGGCAGCCAGGCTCCACAACCTGAAAACGTGTGAAAAGCAATGGTCATGAAAGGATTACAGTCTGTCTGTATTCACTATTTATTTTACTCCCAGCACAACCATCGCCTTCACACCGTCCTCTTGGCTCGATGACTACTTTGACTGGGTGAAGCCTCAGTCCACCTGCTGTCGATACTACAACACCACTGGGGCCTTCTGCAATGCCTCGGGTAATTTTGTATCCAATGTGAACATGCCCTCAACCCTTGTCTCATGATCTTGGAGTCACAATCTGCAGCTATCCACTTTTTCATACACAAAAAGAGTGGAAAAAAATTGAGTTTTAGGGAATAGTCCAGCAAAACAAACAGCAGAAATATGGCAATATAAAACAAAACATTTATGTTGTTGTTGTCAGGGTATTATGGATTGTATTTTGCAGAACACAATTCAGGTATTTCAGTGGTAAAACTGTATGTGAGTGACAAACTAATTTAACTTTTCATCTGAACAGGATTGTGGTTTTCTGGCATTACATATCACAGATAAATTAGGTTAGAAAAATGTTTAATTATTAATGCAGCAAATTGAGGAAGTAAAAATAAAAGAGAAAGGAGGAAACAATGAAAGTAAAAAATCCACATGATGAATGGCATTGGTCAATTCTGTACCTGTTTTTTTTAATACATGCACTTTCAGGAAGAATATGCAAATCTTAATAGAAATGCATTGCTTCAGCATATGAAAAATACATTTATAATAATAAGTATTGTTTTACACTCTGTTGATGTTTAGGCTCAGTGCTAAAATACAAGACCTTTAAGTGCAACTCTGAGGTCATTTGCTTTCAGTTCATGGCTTTGTCTCAGTAAATTTGTATATTTCACCAATCTAGCTGGTTAAATGGATGAATATATATTTAATATTGTTTTCCAGTGGTAAATCCCTCCTGTGTACACTGTCGACCCATGACTCCCAGTGGGAAGCAGAGGCCAGTAGGAGACGACTTCATGCGGTTTCTGCCCATGTTTTTGTCAGACAATCCCAATGCCAATTGTGGAAAAGGGTAATCTAATAGTTCTGCTGAAATGTTTTTTTTTGGGTTTTGTTGAAAACGCATGAAATGCTATTGAATACTTTCACTTTAAGTTTAACTTATGTTTGCATTTAAAAATCTCCCACCAAAGTATACCAGTTTCGTTGTGGTTTGTAATTTCCCCTCTGTCTATCTCTTTCTTAATGCTCCTCCAGCGGCCACGCAGCCTATGCCACGGCAGTTGACCTGTATCCTGGCAACACGGGGGTTGGAGCTACTTATTTCATGACCTACCACACCATCCTGAAAGAATCCCCAGACTTCATAGATGCTTTAAGAATGGCCCGAATCCTGGCTGACAATATCACTCAGTCCACGAACCACAAAGTTTTTGCCTACAGGTAAGTCCTGTTGTACTGTGCGTAGTGCTCTCATTTTTGCTTAATAGGCTGTATAAATAATATCGTAGTCATCGTTGTCTTTATGACAGTCATTAGGTGTTTTGAGTTTTAACTACCGCTTTATGGTTTTCTAAGGTGAAATACTTGTAACTGATGTTTTGCTTGTTTTGAACTCAAAGTTCAAGGGTACTAGTATGGAAGTAGGTCACAGATAAACACAGCAAGGAAAACATTATAAATGGTAATGCAGCTCATGTTTGACCTTTAGTACTGAAAGTTTCTTTCTGTCCCTTTTTTTACTATTTAATAAGAGTCATACCACCACTAATATAGATCAAATATTCCAAGAAAAAGTGATTTGTGAATACCAAATTAGATTAGCCATGTCTCTTTATTAAAGGCTGTTCACTAAAATATATTTCCTCCTTTACAGCGTCTTCTATGTGTTTTACGAGCAGTACCTCACCATTGCGTATGACACTGCTCTGAACTTGGGCATGTCACTGGCATCCATATTTGTGGTGACGACTGTGTTGTTGGGCTTCGAGCTATGGTCAGCTGTGCTTGTCAGCGTTACCATCGCCATGATCCTGGTCAACATGTTCGGCATCATGTGGCTGTGGAACATCAGCCTCAACGCAGTGTCTCTTGTGAACCTGGTCATGGTGAGAGGCAACATAAAACACACTTAACATTTAAATGTACAGTTTTAGATCTGTGGCCTGTACTACGAAGCTAGGTTACTGGCCTATTCAGGTAACTTGAGGAGTAACTTTGTGACGTCGGAAGTAACTTCCTGATTAACCCGTAATGCGAAAGGTGGATAGGTTTTACCTGACGTCTTACACTGCATCTCTAAACTGCTCCGAGCAGGTTAAGTTTGTGGTTAACTTGAGGTTACCCTGTATTACGAGGACTACGCACCAGATCTTTACCCAGTGTTAATGATGAGAAGTATTTAATACACACCACTAGATAAAATATTTTTAAATTTCATCCTGACTTGTTCCACTGTGGTTACAGCTGAAATGACATTATTCTTAACACAATAGCATCACATTCATACAGTGAGCCCCGCAGCCTCTGTGATTTTAGAGAGGAGATCATAAGTTGGCTAAATAATGAGCCATTTTCTGAGATGTAGACCATCTGTAGGCTATAATTGAATTATCTTAAGAGCTTTCACATATTTAGATTGACTATCTTACATGTCCAGAAAATATGGAGCCAGGGTGGGGGTTAATAGGCCCAATCCACAGCAGAGTCTCTAAGGTGCATGACAAGATAGTGATTGTGGGCTAACCTGGGCTGCGAAGTCTAACTTTCCACTGTGTGTGTGTGTGTGTGTGATTAAATTCTTTTTTTTTTTTCTCGGATTATTGCCCTTTTCCGTTGGCTCCATTTTTTTATTACAATGGACATTATGTGAATTTCTACCTTTACATTTTACTCATATTACACATAAAAGAAGAGTCTATAAAATACATAATGTAGGATTAGCCAACAATAACAGCACTGTAGCCTAAAGATGATTACAAATTCACTCAATGCGATGCCAACAAGCCTCCCTGGCTTGGTCGGCCACCACAGTATTGGATAAAACTGTTAACATGTCTTTAAACTCCTCATATCTTGACACAATCAACGTGCATTCTTCTGGGGAAAATACAGAGCATGTGCTGTTGCGGAAGAAAAACTCTGCATGCACTGCTCAACTAACATCTTATTCACCGTCGTAGTACTGTTTAACATCACATTTGATCATATAAATTAAAGGTATATTAACAAATATTAAAAGAGTTGTACCTTAATTAACTAATCAGATAAGATTGTTTATCATTACTGATATAAAGTACACTAATCACCAAGTTAAGACGGTGATAGCTGGCTCAGTCCTGTGTTTTCAGTGTTGATCTTATGTATCACGGATCGTGCCTTTAAACTTGGGATTTGTTTAGTCTGTCTGATCATCTGACCCCTTGAGGTTCTCAGCCTAAGCGACTTTGTTCTAGCAATGTCACTGTGTCCCTAGATGTCACCACCTAAAGTTTTTTTGTCATAACAATCAGAAAAAGTTCTTTCATCTCACCGGCCAACACTGACTTCACTCAGTTGGCTTATATTCCAGCATTTTGTTGTTTTGGTGCTGAGTCGTTACCTGTCTTGTGTTGCAGAGCTGTGGTATTTCGGTGGAGTTCTGCAGTCATATTGTGCGAGCTTTTTCCATCAGTGTGAAGAAGGGCAGAGTGGAGCGGGCTGAGGAGGCCCTGGCTCACATGGGCAGCTCTGTAAGTCAAGCATTACCTCTTAACCAAAATCACAAGAGAAGCTTTTTCAATCTATGTAAACAAGGAGCTTTTGGGTTAAATATGTATATTTGCATGCTGCTATCATGGATATTAATGTGAACAAACTTGTAGGGCAGGATAAAGACATGTTTTTCCTTTATCCTGCCTTGCAACCTAACTTGCATATCTGTTGTAGCTGAAAATATATAATAAAATAAAAATAAAATCTAAATAATTCTGGTCCTCTATAAATTAAGTCTACTTTTAGTCATAATCACACGACATGACATTTAAGGACACTTGTTTGCTTTCTGCAGGTATTCAGCGGGATCACATTAACAAAGTTTGGCGGTATTCTAATCCTGGCACTTTCCAAGTCGCAGATCTTCCAGGTCTTCTACTTTAGGATGTACTTGGCCATAGTGTTGCTGGGGGCAACACACGGCCTCATCTTCCTCCCTGTACTGCTCAGTTATATCGGTCAGTGATGTCACACATTTAAAAGGAAAATACATTAAGAATCCAAGATTTAATGAGAGATTTAATCTATTTTAAATTAAATATAATATGTTTTTCTGACTTTTTACACAGGTCCTTCAGTGAACAAAGCAAAGGTGTCTGCTGCTAACAGGCGCTGTGCTGGTACAGAAAGGGAGCGGCTCCTCAACTACTAGCAGGCCTGTTTGGACAATGAACAAAGAACTAACTATTTGTATGGGAGGGACTATGTGGGTGTGTGCGCAAGCCGTTTCTGTGATTACTGACCCACTCATCATCGTTGCCACTACTATGCACAGATTCTAACTCAGGAATATACTTTGTAATAGGAGCGCCGGAGGCCTTGTCCAACTGCATACTAACTAATGTTAGTTTCCTCAGAAACTTTGGACCCCCCCACCATTCCTCCTCCTCCCGCTTCTAACACCTCACACTACAGGACAAGCCTGACTTCAGTGTTTGAAGCATGAGCGACGTAACACTGGACAGAAAATGCCACTTTGACAGTGTGGAAGTAGGAGAGCCCCCACCCCCCGACATCAGTTGACAGACGAACTCTCTCAGTTCTATATATGCTATGAGCTATTTTGATTTGGGAAACTCAAAAGGGTAAAACTTTTTTAACATGTACCAGGGTAAAAAAACATGTAAAATTACATTTTTTTTTCAGTTACCTATGTGGGATTTTTGTAGAACTATTTGATAATTTGATTCATTTATTGAGGCCTCATAATACCTGGCATTAACATGGGTCATACCCGGCGCTGTGTCCAGAGACTGTATTATATAGCAGGCCAGCTAGTTGTAGCATTTTCATCTAGTAGTACATTTCCTGTGCAGCTTGTAAGTGTTTGGACAGTAATGTTTTCAGCACACTGGATTTGAAATGAAATTTGAGCTTTAAATCTTGACTTTAACAACAGCGAGCAGTGTAGGAATTGTAGCCTCTTTAAAAAATAAAAAAAAGTCTATAATTGCTACATGGATGTGGGTGTAAACACTCCCAAAGCTGACACATAACAGTCATTGTTTCATTTACAAGTCAGAGTAGTTGGATACTGAGCCAAAAGCTAAATATTCTAAGAGTACTTGTGCGCACCATAGGTGTTGCATCTTGCTCTCCAAACCACATCCTGCATTGTCTTTTCTTTCCACATTGGAAGCTATTTACATGACCTGGTGCAACATTTCATTTTAGAACTACTCTAATGTATCCTAATTGTCCTTTTAAAGTGTTTGCATCACTAGGTTGTTAGTCCATCCTGGGTGCTTTTACAAATGGTCACAGCAAAAAACAAAAAAACAACCCGGTGTCATTCAAGACACATGTTGATGCCAGGCGTAAAGGGTGCCAGAATGCTAATAATGGTTTTACGTGGGAGTGTAAATGCAGTGTCTCATTTACAGTTACTGAACAAAACATTTGATGCATCTGAAGTGAAGAGATGGAGACTTATATTTAACTTGAAATAGCTTACCTAGGACTAATTTAGATGTATTTCTTGTTATCTACAAAGTTTTTTCAGGCCTAAATATGTTTTTGTTTTTTTAACGATTAACATTTTGTTACTATCTGTTACATTCTTAATATCCTCTTCCAGTGTCCTTTTTTAACTAAGACCTCCAAAGGAATTACTCTGTTTTTAAAGGAAAACCAACAATTTTGTGAACTGTACACCCATGGAGCGTGTTCACCTGCATCACCTTCACCTCATCATGTCTGACATAGCAACGAGTCCTTGATCCCTCGTCAAGGTGTTGCGCTTCCATCAATTAAATTTGAATGTGGCTGTGATATCACTGGAAGAGGATGTTAACATTTTACCCAAGGTGTAAAAAAACAAAAAAAAAAAAAAAACCCAACCTGCTGGGACCTTTAGGAGTACCATTCCCATTCCTTGTTTTTAGTGTTCTGGTGGGATTTTTTTTCCCCCCACGATGAAGTAATTTCTTTTTTGGGGGGAAGAAGAATTAAGTTCATCGATGGAAAGTTTAAACCTGGATGTGAAAAAATGTTTGAGCTATAACATGAATAATGAAGAAGTGTGCTTGTTAACAGCGAACTGCATTTATTTGGACAAATCATCTCTGATTGTGGAGAAAGAGACTAAACCAAGCATTGGCATGCTGTCAGTTTTTAATGTTTTTTAACACATATTAAATACTTTACATTCTCAGAAAAGTATGTATTGGAACCTGCTTCTCTTTGTTTCCCAAAGGAGTTCATCTTGTTTTTGCAGATGTACATTTAATTTACAGTTTTGATTTACAGACTGCTTAAACACATTTCTTCACAATTATGCCGCTTTTTCTCGAAACTCTAAACACAAATCCAAAACTTCTCACCCAATTCCCCAAACATACGATTTTCAGGTCAGAATGAAGCTTTCCACTCAACCATTCAATCTTGCTGAAAAACCAAACTTTGCCTTCAGACATAACACACAAGCCCTCAAAAACACACACACACACACTACAACACAATCTTACATACTGGTGAGATGAATTCAAAACAATACTACAAAACTGGTTATTGGTAATGTTGCTTTTCACATGATGAACACAAAAGAAATTACAAATTAAACTCCTCATTTTACTCCTATCTCATCTCCTTCTCCAACTCCTACAGTTCCTCTTTCTTCACCTCTTCCTCCTCCTCATCGTCGTACTTCTCCTCTCTGGTGTCCTCTATGTTCTTATTTCTCTGGATCCATTGTTTCAAAACTGAATCAACTCACTCTGGCCCTTTTATCTATCTATTGAAGGTTCTGATTGGCGTGTTTTGTTTCCACCTGGGTAGCTGTGTTTGCTAATAGAGCTCAACCTATGCTGACTTGAGTGAGCAATATTGAATGTTAGTGTTTTCTCAATGGCCGCATGATGTAGGCAATGGGAAATGAAGGGATTTGTGTGTAGAGTTCAGAGTAATGTGTGTGCTATTTGAACAATGGAGTTGCTTTTGAAATTTTAGTTCAATAGCCTGGTTATAGTGTTCAAAGCACAAGAAAAACTGTAATATGATGTAATACCCTAGTTAGGAGGTACCAGTTAAACATAAAAAGCCACTTTAAATCACGTTTTTCAGCTCCAGCCGGAAGAAGAGTTTTTGGAACAAAATCTACAGTAGATACTTTTAAAGTTACTGAGGCCGATGCCCTCTGTAGCATAAACCACACATGAGATTGTTCAGACTGACCACAGCGTGGCGCCTGAATCCATTCATGGAGCTACGTCTGCATCATTCTCTCAGTAATGTAGTGGGAGTGACCTAATTTCTGTCTTGAAGAGAAGCAGTCTTGCCATGCTTCAGTTCTGCAGGGTGCAAGTCTTTCAAATACCAAGTGTGCAGAGCATATTAACTGAAGCACCTGAAAGAAGCTGGTTGTTTGTCTAAATCTGCAGCTTTTTGGATAGTTACTCCAAAACTTTACAGGCCATCAGTCACTCACATCCCATTTGAAAGTGGCTGCCAAGCCTTGAGCTGTGTACTTCCTCCCAGCGCGTGTTGTTGTGTCTGTCTGTCCAGCCCTGTTGTCACACAAACCCCCCAGCTCATGACTTATTTATACGCTGCCCTGTGAGAGCGGGGGACTGTTCTTTGAATCTGGCTGAGAGATTAAAATATTAATTTCCTCTGCAGGTCTGCTGCTGTCTGTAGGAGAGGATATGCAGGTTGTGAGAGGACTATTATGTAAGATGTGCAAGGCTCGCCTCTCACTAGACTCTGACCTGTCCCCATCATTCATTATGACACACAGCCAGGGTGTTGAAGGTCAGTAACATATGAAAAACATTTTAGCTACAACTAAAGAAAAAATCTGAATTTAAATTGCATTCTTTGCTGAATAAAGTTAACCCCACAATTTTGGCTCAATAACAGAAATAAACAGGTCTTCGTATAGGAGTCCTGTAAGGATTGCAATGCCTTTTCATGCTTCTTAAAATGTTGCTTAAATATTTGAGAAGTCACACCAAAGTGAAAGTAGCAAATCCTGGTGAAATGCGAAACTAAATACATAATATAATATTATGAATATGTAATAACAACATATTAAAATTGATGGTGTCATCCTAAAACAAAAGGCCAGCAGTAGTGAAATTACAGTTATTAAAGTTTGTTTAATTTTGTCACTATACAGCTTATTGCTGCATTAGTTATTGTTGATGCTCAGTTTTGTGTAGGCTATATATATATATAACACTGTAGTATATAGTGTAATCCCCTGCATACAAAGTCACACAGGATGATTTATTATGAAATAACCTCTCATTTCATAATTTGTTCTGATGGGCTGACTGAATCTCCCTCCCACTGAACGTCTGTTATCTGAACAACGATGACCATGGATAAATATACTCAATCCCAGGAATGTATTTATTTTTTCTTAGATAACAGGACTAATATAGAAAATTATGTGTTATAGTCTTGTAACTAATACAGCTCAGGCGCTCTTATTACAACAGTGATTTTGTTGAAATGAATGGTTATGTGTGGGATAAAAACAGGGTCTTGTATATCTAGATGAGTTATCTAAGTGTGATTACATCACAACTACTAAGTGTTCAATATAGGTACAGGAATCATAAAAATGTTTCTCTTATTTTTAGGGAATGTGGCTTGATTAATTTACGGGGTGGAATTTTACCCTAATCTTCAGATAGAGAAAGAGATTACCAGAAAGGCTGTTGACGAAAGGAAAAGTACACCTAAGTATAACAACAACCAGACAAGTTAACTTCAGCAACATAGTCATTTGTTACAATGCATACTCCTAAGAAAACAGCCTCTAAAGAAGTTGCATTATTATTATTCTTCCGTACACTGGCACATTACCAAATGTCATCACATCTGCTTATGAAACTAATTTGTTGAAATATGTAAAGTATGCTCTGATCAAACCTTGTCCTATCTATCTCCAGTAGCTCTTCCCTATGTGCGTCTTGCCACAGCTGTCCTTGAACTCACATTGGGGACTCCACCACACCTTCTTAAAAGTTTATCTGTGTGTTTTTGAAAGACCTATCAATAAATAAGTGTAAGGAGTGTTTAATGTCCTGCTTTGCGTCACTGGTTTTCTGTTACAGTGGGTTCAGCTGTCTCTTGGGGTGGAACAAAAAGGATTAGGTAGCCTTGTCAAACATGAAGAGAGGATCAGATTTTCAGGTCCACCTGCAGTGCTTTCCCCTGCCTGACCATGGATAAGCGTTGGAACAACATTGCAGTCACTGATTTTAACAGACTTAGACCCACCTATTTATTTTAGAAACATGTCTGCACTTTATCTAAATGTAACAAGGATTTTACCAGTGCAGTCATATTGCTACAGAACAGAATCCAAGATTAAGGCAATCAGGCAGGTTCCCAATCAATTATTTTAGCAGTCACTGGGCCACGATGCTCAGTGTTCACCACTTCCTTGTTTACAAACTACTGTAAATGGTGGAAAAGCCCTGAGTCACAGTATCATGACAGGAAAGGGGCAAAATGCCGTTTCAGCCAAATGTTATTTTAAAGGGAAGGGCAATAGACCGCAGCTTGCCCCAAACGATGGTACACATATTTTCACAATGAGGGTCACTTATGTGTGAGCAGGGCTCAGGAAGGGCTGTCAATAGACCCCTTTATCAGGCGCTGAGGGGGGAATTAGGCTGTCAATGGAGGGGACTAAGCCACGTATGCCATGTGTCCACACTCGGCCCTGGCCTGTTTGTTTTGATGGCAGCACGAGACTGGCGTGACTGCGGGCCTTGTTTACATTGGATGTGTGTCAAGCAGGAGAGTTCCCACTCGATGAGAAACAGACCTCTTAGATTGCATCAGAGCCACAGGAGCAATTATTTTCCAGTCAAGGCTTCTGGAGTCACACCTATTTACTGTACTGAAATAATCTCTCCAGACAGTTTTATAATCCCAGTTATGCATTTGCCAAGGAGCGTTTCATAAATGTGGCTTAGAAAAGCAGGCCCTGATGTCAAAAGCTCGTCTTGACCGTCACACAGTTTAAGAACTGCTGGTTCATGAATTTGAAACGCAGACTAAAAAATATGTGAAAGTTGCGTGATGTGTGAAAACAAAAAGGATCAAACCGGCTGTCATTAACTAAGCAAGAGAACTTTTGGCAGCATGTTGTGGACTAGCACTGAGCTAGTTCCATGTGAGTATTGTGCAATTCTCTTTGCATTTTAAGTGCTGGAAATTAAAATACATAAGGTGCAACATGCGACATGGTACCAACTTTGAATTCCATATTGTGAAAATAATGTACACTACCTACAGGTTGGCTGTCACTGAACCTAAGAGAGAGCAAATGGTGAAATGCTAATTACAGGGCTACTAATTATTAGCTTTATTATAATTACAGCACACACATGCAGAATAATGTGCAGGTACCTCAGAATGAAAAAGGTATGAGCTCATTTTTTAAGAATAAGAACAGCATAAATGTAACATGTCTGCAAGTTGACTTTGGCATGTACCGTGAACTGTTCCAGTGCAGCAGTTAGAGAAAACACCATTTCAGTCTGGCAGATTGATTGTAACACTGGTGCAACATGAAGTGAAGCTACGGCAAGCTTGAAAACGTGCCCAATCACGAACCGGCTAGTCTGGGGGGGGATATGTTTCTATAGCAACTTAGGTCAGACTTATCGAAATCACAGCTATAAACATCATTTAGTGAAAATAAGCCTGATTTATGTAAGTAAGTACGTCTTAACTGGTAATCTTCCTTAATGAAACACCCAAAGGTTTTTGTTTTTGAGCCTGAACAGTGGTTACATCAAAACCTGTTCCCTCAATCAGGTAACTGTCTCCCTCTCAGTCATCTATCACTCATACTCAGGTAGTATGAGTGATGGATTCATAAACACGATTTTCTGTAAGAGTTCACAGTTTTTGTTATTTTCACATGATTGATTTCTGTAGTTTTCATTTTGTCTTTGCTTTTCTCACTGGTTTGAAGTGTAGGGCTCAGCTAGAAAAGGGTGATGTCACATATTTTCATGCACCAGAGTTTAGAAATGTTTGAATCCAAATATGACAGGTTGGGGTTTTCTGCTTATGTTACCAGTAACGTTACCTCAAACCAACCACACCCATACAGTTCAAATAAAGCAATTTAACAGGGTTTTTGAGTGTTACATTTTAGATAAATGACTAAAGCTGATGATACACAGAGCAACTTTTAGAGTAATCGTGCAGGGCAACGTTGTGGTCAATGGTAATGAGTAAAGATTACTTACCGTAATCCCCTTCCCCCACCACTCCGGCCCCCGCACCGCACCTATCCATTTAAAACATAGTCAGACTTGCCTCTAGCAAGTTGCCCAGTGTATCATCAGCCTAAATTTCTAAAATCCAGTGGTTTTATGTCCCACCTAGCTGCTGTGATGGACAGGTGTGTAACGTTAATCCTGACAAAACCAGAGTTTCTGGCGAGTCTTGAAGCCGTCAGTCGTAAGCTAGCTAGCATTAAGCTAACATCTGGACGCCAGCCAAGGATTCATTCCGGTTTTTGACTGATTCACTTCAATTCTGAGAACAAACAGTCCAGTGCTTTCTGTTCACTCAATGTATGCTAGAGTCAAGTGAAGTAAAAACATGTCCAGAGACTTGTTTTGACTGAACAAGCAAAGCAATTTATTTACAAACATACACAGGTAATGAGTGTCGCCTATGAGTCTTTCCTCAAAGACTATTTAGTGTGCATCTATTGTGAAATCTTAAACTTGTTATTTTTCAACCTTAAAACAGCAGACTCCATGCTTACAATTTTGGTATAATGTTGTAATCATTTCAGCTCAAATACCATCAATACTTTAATAATGTTAAAATTGGTCACGTTTGTAAAGTTGCTAATGTTTTTTTTAAGCATCGTCAATTTTAAATCACCAAATACTGATTCAAGTTATATGCAAATGTTGTTGATCCCTCTAGGGACCAACAACATTGTGGGGTGCGTAAGTGTCTTGCTTAAGGGCACTTACGCACCCTGCTGCCACTCTGCTCCTAATCCTGATAACTGCTTAATGGCATTTTTACACTCGTGAAACCTCTTCTAAACTACCTTCCTGACCCCATTATAGCACTGTAAATGTGCTAACAATACACTCTAACATAGAGCACAGGAAACTCAACACTGATAAAAGTGGGTCTGGTCTCCATAAATCCATAGCAAGCATTTGACTGGTAGAAAATGAATGGAATCCTTCAGTGAAAACAGGAAGTCCAGTCTTGTCTGCAAGTACCTGTGTACAAACAATTGAGTATGTGTATTCATGCAGATAGTTGTAGATAGAAAATCATGAATAAACTATAAAAGAGAAAAACAATTCAAAATGTCTATTCAAATTAATTGTGTGTGGTACAGCTTATTTTCAGGGTTAGTTTGCAAGCTGAATCAAAGTCTGAAAAGATGTGTCCCTTCCCCCTATGTCTCGCAATATCCAAAAAGTGCACTTTGAAGTCGCTGACTTGCGAAGATGAGTCACTCTGAGGAATTAAAGTCTAGCAAAAACCAGCCACTTAAAAGGCTTTTGTTTAAACTTTACACAGGTCAGGAGGCAACCAATCATACCAAATTTTACAAGGAGATTAATGAAAAGAGATGATAAAAATGTTACAATCATTGGTTGCTTTCACTGAGAAAAAAGTTCACCATCAGATTCAAACAACAAAAAGCTCTCTTAATCAACAAGAGAGGTCTAAAATATACAAAATAAAGATAAAGACGTGTGAAAACATGCAAACTACTTGTTTGCAGACTGCTCAACCCTTTCTTTCAGAAGTCTGTGTAGTGATGATGGATGTAAAAGTCAACCAGCAGAGAAAAGTGTTAGAAATGTGTGTCCCTTTGGCTTATTTTGGGTCTCTAAGAGGAAGGAGCGTGCTGTCAGTAGTGATAAACGGCTGCAGTTGAGTAACAGCCAGCTGGACCTTAGAGCTGTCAGTTAGGGAACGAGGAGAGGTGGTGAGAGGATGGATACCGAGGGAAGCAGAGAATCAGGAGGAGATGGGTCCTCCTGATGGGTCACTAATGCTAGGAGGTCTGCAGCAGGCGTCTGTAGTGGGGCATGATCTCATGTTCTGGCAGGTGCAGGTTGAACTCTAACGCCACCAGGACAGGGAACTCGAAGGCTATCAGCTCTCTGCGGTTCACTCTGAACCGCTCTTCCAGTTTCTGCCAGAAAAAGAACCAGAGTTAAGACTAAACAATAGATACATGTAATGGATTCCAAATAGCTTCTCAATGAATCATAACCAAACCCGCTTATGGGCTGGCCCTGCTATGCCTCACACACATTTGGACAAAAGGAGATTCATGTTTGGATTGTTGACAAAACCAACTATTGATGTTATCGTCATACTCCAGCTACTACCAGTCAACCACCAAATGGTACCAAAGGTGAAATAATTTTACTAACGCTAAACTATATGCTTTTTTCCTGTTCTGCAGAAATGTAACCAATAATAAAGTAATCTAATTTGCCACTCTAAAAGCTTTCATCAAAAAAAAGGGGCACTCTGCTGATTTTTACATAAAAATCAGTTTTCTCTAGACAAGAAGTACAACTCAAAATAACCTTCATGATGTTTGATTAATGGGTATTTATTTGGCATGGAGGGTGTAAGGAAAAGACTTGGCACCCATTAAAAACTGCAAATTAGGTTATCTCAAACATCAGGTGCGACTCCGTGACATCACTGCTGCGTGTGGTTAGAGGCTAAACAGGCTTCAAGCTTCAAGCAGAGAGTACAGTGAAACACTGTTTTTAATTCTGGTTACTCTTTAAATCCGTCTTTCACAAGACCCCAAAGTTTCCCCCTTTAAAACGTATCCATCTTTGCAGCAACAATGATGCTAGAGAATTTATTTGTGGTGCTCACAGCATCAAAAATTACATTAGAAAAATTCTTTCTGGAAACAACATCCTGGTATATCAGAATAATCCAAAGACTTCACTGTAGTTTCAGCATGTTTAATTTGTAGACTGAGTGAACTGACCCTTTCATGTGTTGACTTTTGCTGGTGCGAGTGAGGAAACTTACATCTATCAAGAGCTTGACCTCGTGTTTCTTGAGATCGCCACCTATCTTTGCCGCCAGAAGGACACATGCTCCAGCACAAAGTTTACGATTCTGCTTGTTTAGTTTGCCTTGAAGAACAAGTTTTTCAAAGTAGACGAAAGCCATGGCCACTGTTGGTTCCTCATAACCGCATTCATCCTGGGCCAACTTTCTTATCTCCCTTTTCAAGCTGCAGGGAGGTGAAAAAGGAGATTACGATGAAGGAAAACAGAGAAAGGGGAAAATAAAACTGAGGTAAAATAAAAGTAATTAAACAAGTCCTGGTAAAATTAATTCACAAGTTAAATCATCTTTATTGTAACTTGCTTAATATGACACATTCTATACATTTCTGTCTGTTTTACCTCCTAATCTTGCTGAGTGTCAGCCTTATGTGGGGGAATTTCTCCTTGAAGGTTTCGTTCATGTCCTTCTTGAGGTCAGAGGGTTTGACGTATTCAATGACCGTGGTCTGAAAAGAAATACCAGGGATGCTGTCAAAATGCCCACACTTTCAGCACTGAGCAAGGTGACTGGATCCTCACACGCTAGTGTTGGATTCCACAGTCTCACAATGAGGCCTTACAAAGAGCTGGTGTTACCCATGTCACTTAAGGATAAGTCTGGTGATATTCTATATTTTTCCTCATTGTCAACAATTCCTATGAAAAGACCAGAACCAACAATAGATCTTACGAACACTTATCCTACTGTGGTTATCTAAAGCCTGATACAGATTGTTCATCTTTGCCATAGAGCGCCATTGTGGTCCAAAAATAATTTAAAAACATCAATGTGCCACACTGTTGCATGGGGTAAAACATTCCTGCATTGTTTTGTAACAATCCTCCGCTGTAAATAGTCCCCAACAAAATCATTATTTACTCCTGTTCGCGTAAAGTTTGCTAAAAACGACAGCGCCCAGCTGTAAGCAAAGTACTGCTTTTGGTGCCACAGACAGAGTATGACAAAATTTTCACGATGGACTAACTTGTTGTAGTTTTCGGTCTTTTCATAAGATTTGTTTCTGAAGAAAAAGATTATTGCCACGCTTTTCCTTCATAGATCTAGGACGCCCTACGTTTTCCCATCCGAGCTTTCCATGCCTTCACCAGGCTTCTATTTATCCTTAGTGCTTGTTATAACATGCTTTAAGTACCAGCAGGGTGAATCACATTGCAGCTTCAATTTCAGATGTTCTGAAGTCAAAATGAATCTTCACTGCAAGATGTGCAGGATATTTCTGATTTATTACAACATAGGCCTTATTGTTTATACATTTGGCTTTCATTCCCATTCCAGGCCAACTTCTTAGTTTGACCTACAATACTGGGCTTAGCTGTGCATGTGGGATTATGACAAAATTTTGGCTGCACACACTTTCAGTTCCACCAACACTTAATAATATAACTAAATTTAACTAAACCACTTCATCTGGCTTATATTTATTAAATTTATCTTCCTGCTCCATTTAACCCGCTTTATTATTTTCTCTCTGTCACACAAACACAGATGTATTTTAACCCATTTGATTGTAATAATTGTCACAATCTGAGCAATAACTTTGGTGTAGAGCTTAAATGATTAGTTGACTAAAGAGTAGTCCATTGAATGAAAGTGAAAGATAGATGGATAGTACCTACCTACCATCTTTCAAGCAAAACCAACTATAAACATTAGCAGGTTGCCAACTTACACAATGTTCAGCTTTGCTGCTTTTTTTTGTCACATATGGCAGTAAATTATATATCTTTAGCTATCTGAATATGTAATCTTGGGCTCTAAAAGAAAATATGAATAGGCATTTTTTTACATTTTATAGACAAAATTATTTTTCAATAAAATAATCTGCAGATTACTCGACAATAAAATGAATTGAGATTGTAAGTTCCTCTGTGGTGGGTTTACAGCGTTTACAGCGTTTTCCTTGCTGATAGAAATAATGTACAGAAATAAGGAATGACCCTTAAGTAAATAGGCTTAAGTTAGGACACATTATGCAGCGCAGCTAAAATATAAATATAGAGATAACTCCTTAAATGCATGTATGGTATTGCAGGCACTGCATGGAGTGTGAATAATGGCATCCACCCTGAACACCATGCTACTGAACATGAACCATGAGGGAGACAGAATGCTTATTGATGGTCGCAGTACTGAGAAATGAACAGCACCAACTTTGCATGACAGAAAATATACTCTACCGTGACCTGTTTTCCTTGCTTCATATTCATATTCTAGGTCATACAAGTTTACTCAATTATATGCAGAGTATAAAAAAGTTATTATCCTCAGCTTGGACGTTTTATGTTTTCTAGGTAGCCTGTGTTGAACCAGTGAAATGAGAATTTACTGGTTTTCCTGTAGTAAACACAATAGCCATTGTTGGGAGAAGCACGATTTTGTAATTGGAGGAAGAGAAAAAAAACCCAAACACATAACCTGGCCTTGACTGAACATTTAAACTATGTGAGTCTTTGTCGTGTATTCTGCCAGTCTCTGAAAAAAACAGAGCCCAGGAAAGAATGAGGCAGGAGTCTAGTCAGGTTTCTTTTTCTTTTTCCAACCACAAGAAAACATCTGTTCTTTCCGGGAAAAATTGCGAGTGATACAAACACTACACTGTTGCTCTGGTGAAGCGGCTGTTTAATAGCTCCTGCCCACTACACTGGGATAAAGTATGTGTATTCATTCAGGTCCCAGAAGGTGGGAGAGAGTCTCAGCCAGTGACCTTGCTGATTAAAACAGTCGGAAACATCCGCCTGGCTCCTTTTCAAAAACAGAGGATAAAATTCAGGAGGATTTTTTTTTCAGAAAGAAACTGTCAAGGCAGACAAATCTTTCAGGCATGTTATTGTTCTTGTGGGGGACAAAATCAAGCACAAGAGGTCCATAATGACAAAAATAACCACTGAGAAAAAATAAATAAATAAAAAAAGCAATGAGAAATGAATGAGATATTGAAAGACATACATCAAAACAGAGGTGGATCTGTGTCAGTGAATTATATCCTGAACGAAAAGCAAACTTTTCATTCTATTCTCAAGAGGGCAAGCCTGCAGTTGCTGTTATTGTTGTCACTGGTGGAGATGATGCAGCTAGAATACTTTCTCACCATATAAGATGGGAAGATGAGGACTCTCTTGTGTTTTCCACAAGGCCACTGCGGGTCATCCAGCAGATTGGGGTCGTACTCGCGAAAGTCCGCCAAATCATTCCCTGCCACAAGCACAAACACAACAACACAGGTTGAGCCAGAAGTTAACATTTGCGCTACATCTTTCCCACTAAAAACATACGGGATAATGAAACAAAAAAAAACAACTGAGGGTAAGGAATACACAGCATTCATAATACATAAGTTAAATACTTGTTGACTAACCTGTGTCTAAGCTGCTCTGGTTGCTGTTGGCTCGGCCCAAACTGAGGCTTCTATGGCTGGCATTACGAGACTGAGAGAAGGACGAGGTGGAGTCGATGGTGTTTCTTCGACCACCCAGCACATTAGTGGGATACAGGAACTGGGTGTAGGACACAGTCTGCATACACAAGTGTATTTATATTGTCTGTTTCAAAAAAGCCTAAAAAAGGTTTACTCTTATATAACAGCTGATTAGATTAGTTTTTGTCAAAGCACCATTTTGTCAAAAGCAGGAACAGCACAGGTGGTACCAATCACATTAACGATGACTCAGTTTTATTGTCCCAGGATATCGTACCAATTAGCCAGCGTGCACAATGACAGGAGCCTGGAACTGACTTGCCTGAATGGAATGCGGTTCATTCTTATTCTTATTGGAGTTCATTATTAATAATGTGATTAGTTACACCTGGGGTTTTCCTGTTATGATGGGTCAAAATGCTGCCTGGAAAAAGGTCTCTTGCCTGGTTCAAATATGCTAAAAGCTGTCTTGATTTGAGGGAACTACCTTGTTGACTGCTACATATGAAACACACAAATTAATCAAGTTTATTTTCTTATATTATCAAAACCCAGTGCAATGTATGAAAAAGTCTTGAGACTGGGCTTGAGACGAAGACTGGTCTCAAGTACTGCAACACTAGCTAACACTAGCTCAAGGTTTTCAAAGTAACAGTATGAATGTTTCTGTCTAACATTGCAAGCTAAATTATAAAAAGGTTATAAAAAGTATTCCTTTAAGCTAGTCTGGGAGGAAAAAATATCCTTTTTCAAACTATTGAAAGTGAGCATTGGTGTTAAAATTTTATCTAGGCCTTTTTTTTTTTTAACATTTTTGCAAAAAATTATGATTGCAATAAATATTGCCATGTCACATCTCTTCAGTTAGCTAAAATGGAGACAGCTCCTTATTGAAAACGTGTTCAGTAATCCTGTTTCCTCTCAGTGTAGATAGAGTAGAGTAATTGGGACCTTTGTTAACTTTCATTTATAGAGCTTCCCCAACACTGAATGTGAGTAAATCAAGACTTATGTATTCATATTACAAATTATACACCATTACAATATTTTTATTCCTTATTTTGCGTGAATTGGTCTTTTTTTTATGTTTCCAATTAGGGCTGTGCGATATGACAATATATATTGTTTGACGATAGAAAAACATGTGTCATTTACAATTATGCTTTGATGAGTTACTGTTCCAACAGTAAGTTTAAATTACCGATGTTGGGATATGAGATTTTAGTCATTTCTCACAGCCATATTTCCAATAGTCACAGTAAGCATGTTGGGTTACATTATTCTTGTCATGAATAATGATAAAAGTATGATATTCCTCCTGCACAATGCATACTTCTGACTCCTCACCTTTCCATCAGCTCCCAACTCCACTCCCTCCAGTCCGATCACCATCTCCTTGGCACTGACGCCTCCTGATGGGTGCCGCTGACGACCTCCTTCAATCTTTACATCCCTGATGAGCACAAGCCCTTTAGAGCTTTCACAGTACACACCATCCTACTCCCATTCCTTTTCTTAACCTAATGCGGAGTCCTTTTCTAGCTCCCTTCCACATCTCCACAGATAGACCCTTTATCGATCTGCGCTCATCAGCTGGCCTAGTTTCTGTAATTGCCCATGTCTTTGGGTGCATCTCAGGGCAATCAGAAATAGAGAGCACCCTTGGAGGAAGGATGGATGAGAGTACACATTCGCTCCAGCAGTCTCACAAATGCCTAAAATGCCATACGGCTGTGGCAGATATGCAGTAGGTCAACTACTGAATTAGAAAACAGATGACTGGAAGTGTGTCAGTGGAGCAAACAGTGGAGAGCCCTTGACTGAACACATTTTTTATTAGCCATATATATCTGTATTTAATCCTGCTGAGACCATACAGTAGACGGTACTGTAGTAGATCATGTGCCCATTAAGTCATGTTTAATAGATGTTTCAATGTTTGGATATGAGGATAAAACCACAGCAGTAAACTAAATAGTAAAATATAGTAATTAAGGTAAACATTGATTATTGCTATGGTTCAACTTAACTTGATGATTTTAGGTCACTACCAGTAGAGGCCAATGAGTGCACTGACAAAAAAAGATTACATGCCTGCTGTCCACTTTATTCACACTGCCATACTGAATAGCTGAAACCAAAGACTTAATGGCAAGCGGAAGCCTCATATTATATATAAAATTAGTAATTAAAAAGGTTGCTGGAAAATAAAAATTCTCAAGAAAAAAAAAGTTCTGTTATTTTTTTCTAACCTGCAAATAAGACTTTATTTTATTTGAAATAAAATGTATAGCAGTAAAATGTCCCTTGAAGTTGCTTTTATATCAAAGCAAGAACACAAAAATAGCAAAATATGTTTGTCTAATATCACAATAAGCCTAATTTTTGTTCAATATTTACATCATAGTGAAATTTCAGAATGACGGCAGACTCGCAATGCTGTCTTTTTTTTCCTCTTTCCCTTATCTTCCCTAGCTCAGGCTTGCTTTCTGTTGACCAGATAAATAGAAACGATAGAGCAGAAATGACACAAATGACACAGTGGGACGTCACATGACTCTCCAAGTGTTTTGGAGGCCAATCTGTTCTAATGAAATCAGTCTTATCTGGCACATCAGGACACAATATTGACAGATGCATCATAGACATGGAGATCCTGAGGCAGCAGACCTCTCAAAGAACAGAGGAGATTAAATAAAAAGGGGGAAATATAAGAGATGGAAAGCTTTCAAGGGAGAGAGTTTTTCTGTTGTGCTTTAGTCTGCTGAGAATAAGTAGCAATGAAAGGAAATCATAAGAAAAGCAGGCATTGCTTGGTAACATGCATGAACAGGAATCACTGGCTTCAAACATCTGTATGTTAGCAGTGTTATAATTTATGTAATTTGTGCTCATCATGCCCTGACAACCATTTCTAGAATGACTAGAATGACTAAAGCATATTGAAACCCGCTGGCTGCTTTACAGCTCACAGTTTAGGGTTGGCTTGACTGGCTTGTAATAGTATTCCACCACAGTCTTGCCCAAGCTTCACTCATTACACGAAACCTGTGAGCATCACCAAGTTATACTTTATTAATCCCTGTGAGGAAATTTGTCCTCTGCATCTGACCCATTCAACCTTTTATCCTCAAAGCCAAAGTCAACTGCTCTCCACTGCCAGAAGCTTTACCTAACATGCATGTCTTAAAGGGTCTGAGTATATAAGGAAACCCAACACAGGGAGAACATGCAAAGTCCACGTAGGGCAGCCACAGTCAACCCTAGAGGGGTTTGAACCCATGACAATCTAGCTGTCACGAGACTGTGACGTCCCATAAACAGATGTCCAATTTAACAGCCTTTAGTCAGCACAGTTTAATGTTTTCTTTTCTTAAAGGAATAGTTTGGAAAACATGCCTATTTGCTGTCTCGCCAACAGCTAGAAGAGAAGTTTAATACCACTCTCATGTTTGTACACTAAATATGAAGCTGGATCCAGCAGCCTGTTAGCTTGGCTTAACTTAGCATGAAGACGTGAAGCCACAGGAAAGAGCGAGCTGGCTTTGTGCGAGCACCTTTGTAGCTCACTAATTAACACGTTACATCTCTTTGTTTATTCCGTAAAAGAAAGGAAGGGTAGAAAACATCAAGTTGTGGTTTTACGGGGTGTTATGTGTGAGACAATTTCGTCTTAGCAGGGACCTTCACTGTGTCCTTCCATGAAATTACAGCTAGCTGTAAAATAAAAGATTTTAATTTTTACTTTGAGCTTTAATACTGGTAAAAAGAATTTCAATTTTCACCTTTAGACAAGGCAAGACTAGCCGTTTACCCGTGCTTCAGTCTTTATGCTATGGTAAGCTAGCCATATCCTGGATGTAGTTTAATATGTAACAGATGGATACAAAAGTGATATCATTCTTTTCATTTAACTCCTGGCAAGAAATCAAATTAGTGTATTTTTCACAATGTCAAACCATTCCTTTTTATTCAATTTACTGTGGTAACTGTAGGAGAATTCTCCCCGTATTATGTCCCCATGCCATTTTGGGACCATCTCTGGCTGCTGTGCAATATTTGGCACTTTCTGTTCATGGGGCAGTAGTTATAGTATGCATAAAGACACAGAGACAGAAGAAAGAAGAGGGAAAGTAAAAATGACATTCTATGCAGACCCGTTTGGGCCCATTTGTCTAATAAAATGCTGTTTTGCAGTTACAACACTGAGCCAGCCACAGTCTGACTGTAAACCGTCAATTAGCAGAAATGAGCATTCAAATGTGCATATGCATACAGGATAGCCCTGGGGGTTTATTAACCCTTGACCTTGCACTGATTGGCTGGCTTAGGAATTTCCACAAACGGACTGAGCCTTTTATACTCTTCGTTAAGCCCTAGTGTGAAGCTTTCCTTTCTGTGCATTGTATTCTCTAGTGTTTGTCTGTCCCCTTTCTCTTTCACTTCCTTCAAAACACACCGTTTCATGTGACTGTAGGGCGTCACAACCAAGGCTGTACCAGAGCTATCCCCATGCAAGCAAGGTGGGTTCTCATGACAGAGCCTTGCCATGCTTTAAAAAAAAATTAAACAAGTGTTGTCTACAGAAACTCCAGTCTGCCAGCATCATGGACAATTAGACCAAAGACAATGCATGAAAATGATTTAAGGGCTAAAGCTTCGAGCAGGAAAACCCAGGACACCTACATAGAAAAGCTAGCAACAGACAAAAATGGGGTGACTTTTGAACCAAATAGATGAGTGCCCAAAAGCCACCAAAGCAATTATGAATAAAGCAATACAAGCAACAAGCATTGGTCTTCAATATAATCTAGGTATATAAGAGATGAAGCCTTTGAAGCCCATTTCTGCCCACTGTTTATTCATTCATTAAACCTTAATATGAAAAATGCATCCACCAAAACCAACCCTTAGCAATGTATGCACCAGTCAAAGGAGAGTACATCCACAGAAAGAGGGATGAAAAAACAAAGGGAAAGAGGGAGCACAGGCTGGAGGAAGTTACAAAGTTTGGCATGCTGTAGGATACATACCCTGCTTGGCTACAATCTCGATAGGGCAGGACAGAAAATACACTATAGAAGGATCTTCTGCCACTGATAAGGACTATCCTATAAAAACAAAAATGGTAAACAAGCTAATCAATATCTATCTGACATGATCCACAGGTTAAAGTTGGAGAGAGTGTACAGTAAAAATAAGAATGAAGAGAAATCCTAAACTTATGACTTTGTTTTATAGTAATGTAACACATGTAGTATGTAGTCAGTGGTTTGGGGGCAACAATGATGCATTTTTGTTACAAGATCTTATTTTATTACTAACGTATGTTGATGCTGCTATGCTATTTTTAAAGTTGTATAAACATGCATACAGTATCAAAATCAGAGATGTTTCCAAGTGACCAGATGTCAACAGCACAGAGTTTTCCTAACACTACAACAACCTCACAATTACTTCTTTTAATAGCTGCAACTCACAGACACATGATGAATCTCACTTCTCGGCCAAAATCAACATCAGGACATAAACGACCCATGACTCATGGGTCTGGATATGAGGAAAAACAACTTTACCTATCAGGTGACTTTATTTAACAAGCGGAACTGATTAAGATGGTACACTGCAAGATATACTGTACTAACGAGATTTGCTTCTTCATATCAGACAAATGCTGAATAATAGATCTATTTAAAAGAGAATAGAACTTAAAATTCAATTCAACTGAAAAAAAACCTTGATTTTCTCAAAAACACCAGAACTAGACTCTGAAGCACAAAACACTGAAAAAAAGCTAACAGAATTAGATTTTTTAAATCCAAAGAATGTGACATAGATAATGTGATGAAATCACCAGAGCGGTATTACTCAAACACTTTCTAGATCATCTAGCCTACATTACACAATCATCTTTCCTTTGGTTACATTCTGCACATGCAGTAAAACTAACTAAACTCAAACCACTGTGCCGACATTGTTTTATATATGTAGGGATTTGTGTGCTGAATACACACTTGTGTAAACTGTGACACAATAATATGCCTTTTGGCTTTTAGTAGTCAGAGTGATTTAATGATGTGATTCAAAAGTTCTTAACCGTGATCAAATAAAAATTGAAATAAAATTAAACCAGATTAAACTCCGTGTGAATGGACAGGGTTCTCAGCCCATTACGTGTCATTTAGAAGTCAGAATGGCATGCAGTGAATGAGCCAGGCCTGCTTGCCTACGATGTGGCTTGAAATGTGAGAAACATTCAAACTGCAGTTCACTGACTGGGGCAGCATGCCATTATCCACTGAGGACTTGTATTGACTAAGGGATGGCAGTGTTTGCCTTCATACCTTCCATTGCGCATATCATGTTGCCTCATGTTCTTTATGAAGTGGATCTTCTTGAAGCTCTTTGGTCGGGGTGAACCCGATAGGGTTCGGCATCTAAAATGTAAAACAAACAACTAATCAGTACCTCAACAAACAGATAAACTGTGCCAATGGGATACAGCTGGACGGTCAGCTCTGACCGAGCTGAATGTCTCAGTTTAGACACACAAAACTCAGTAGCAGAGAATGTGAACAGTATTTCTGTACAGTTTACTACCTGCGTAGAGGAGCATTCTCCTCAATGTCCTCTAGAGTTTCAAGCGAAGAGCGCTGAGAGATGAGTCTTCGTCTGGGAAGACAGAGAGGGGTATTTTGAAGTTAGGATATGAAGTATCATCACACCAAACACAGGCCTTCTCCAAAGCAGTGTTTAGAGTGCCTAACTCTATAATAAGCTTTTTTTTTTGCCAATCAACACTAAATCGAAGTCAATTCCCCAGCACGACCTAAAATGGCAAGAGTGGGCACTGAAAAACCATCCATATTCCTCACAAACTGAAGTCTGTATAGCCTCTAGATTAATCTAGGTAACAGCATTCACAAATAGTGCAGGGTGCAACAATAATATCCATTTATCTTCTTAGTGCAAATCAGTGTGTCAATAAGTAGATAAAGGTGCTGTCCACCTCACTCTACTTTTGCACATCTACTGAGAAACTGAAAATTGTGAAAGACGCCCATCACTTTTTTTTACCCAGCAATCAACAATTTGTTGGTAGGGGTGTGTATTGTTTGAAAAGGTTTGACATTTGTACGAATACAACATCCAGGTTTTTGAAACGATACTTTTTCAATATCTTAATTTGAGAAACCATATTCAAATCCCTTAAATGCATCAAGATTCTCTTTGCATTAAATAAAGGATTTTGCTGAACAAAAATGTGTTCTAAAGTTGGAAAGGTTTCGTGATTTAGACATTTATCTGATCAAGGAAAGTAAACAAAGAATTTGACCGTGCATTCGATGCAGCTTTTGATACTTTACACTGTTTCAATACTTGATGCTATGGACACATTTCGGTCAGTACTCATTAAGGTTTGATATCCAGCCTTGGAACAAAGTCTGAGTGTGGTCACTGAAAGCCCTGGAACAAGATCAAACAATGGTGAAATGATCACCTGCCTCACTACGTTCTGTAGTTAATTTACAAAAACAAGTCTTGAACGGTCGAGTTACGGCCATCCATCAACAGAACTGTCCGCCTGTGTGGTCAATGATCACTCCCCAATCTTGCGTAGATCACAGAGAATTTTGCAGGATCAGAGCTGCTAAGAGGATAACAAGCTGGCTCTGCAAGCACTTTGTGTAACACATTTTGTCACAGATGGCCTTTATTTCACACTTTAGTTGCACGACTCAACGGGCTAATTCTGCTGGACCACTTTTATATGATCGGCTGCCAGTTTAAGAAACAAACCCACATGTGATAGCTAAGTATGCCTGAGCTGTTCCAACATTAGGCTGTAATTGCATGTTTAGCACCAAAATAACAACATAATCCAACTCATTAGTCAACTTTACAAAGTGGCCGCATTTCAAGTAGTGGAAGTTAACACATTAGTGGCCAAATTACAAAAACTTGACACATTCTCCCAAAGGATCTATCTGTCATCAAGTACTAAATAGATCTGCAGCAGAGCCTTACAACTCAGCAAAGCCAAGGGTGCAAACAAATGACTGTTCACACCATTCATAAAGTATATCTTCTTTGACTATCTAAATTCTTTTCAAGATTCAAAATGTGCTGCAACGCTGCAGATCCTGCAGGACAAGCTAATGACACTTGACCTGACCCCCACCCCTCACTGAGCACTTAGCCAAAGGAGAGACAGCAGAGTGTAAAGCAGAGTGGCTGGTTAATAAACGACAGAGCATGAGGACAGATTAACAAAAGATGGCTCTGTCCTTGAGGATCTCCCAGGGTTTAAACCAACACAAAGTGAGTGAACACTGTATACTAGAAGAGACGGGGTGAGGTAAGTGTTTACATGAGGAGCCAGGGCCGAGGGCCATTATACTGGCTAACCTTCTGCACTGTATAGTATGACCCTAATGATCATAAAGTGAAGGTAAAAACATCAAGTTCTGATAAACCGCTTGAACATCATATTTTTCAGTCCAAATGATAGAATTATGGGCAGCTGACATCAACACTGTCATGTCGAAAGGGTCATAATAAAGGGGCGTGACCTCCTACCAAAGGTCAGACAAGCGGGATCATGTGGTTTATGTTCTTACATCATCCTTCTCCAGTAACAACCCTGAGATGGATTGGCCGGATAAGAATGTGAGGGTATAGGCAGTTGGAGAGGACAAGGGTTCTAGTTTTCTCTGGTCACATCATTTGTAGAACTTTAAATGTTCAATTAAGCTTTTGGATGTAATAAAAAAACATTGCAAAGGTGTCATGCTTCTGTATTGTGTTGTATTTAAAGGTGAAATGGGACGTTCGCATGGGAAATAACACTGATAGCATTAAGTCAAATGAGAAAGTACAAATCCCCAATGCCAAATAACCTCTTATTGTAGCAATCTTTCTCACTTCTGTATCAAAATAGTTATTTATTTTAGTACAAATCTCAGTGAATTGTTACCATTTTTCAAAAATCATTGACCAGTTGATCGAGGGGTGTGTTTCCAGTTCATGAGGACATAAGTTAAGTGTGAGGACTTTGATCCAGGCACTGTAGATAAACAACAGCAGCAGGACGTTTTTTTTAATGCAAAAGATTATTTCCAGGCCAGTAAAGATCATGGAAACAATAACATAGGTCAGGTCATTCAGACGCAAGACACAACTCTAACAACCAGGCTTAGAACAGTCAGTTTCAACCCAATTTGACATGAACAAGGCCTGTGCAGAAGCTTCAAAGAAGCCTCAGTATAAATCAGTGGCAAAGGAGCAACAAGTATTATCTCTGACACAAGTCCCACTAATGTCGCCTCGAGTGTTTATGTTCAAGCATGTTCCATAAATGCAACCCATATAGCATTACTCTATCTCTGATGACACAATGCCATTCCCTTGCAATGATTTCTTTCCAAAAAGCTATTGATAATCCTGCCCAGTTGTGCCATCCAATGAAGCTATAAAACTCAAGTGCACTATTTAGATGTGGAGATTAAACACTTTGACACATGCACCCCTGTTGGCAGCTTGCCACAGGACAGTCTTTCATTTTGCCGGAGAGTCGCTGAGAGGAAATAAATGTAATGTTCTGGGCTTCTTCACACAAATGCAGCCCAGGCAAACAGAAATGTGATTATTCAGATAAAAAAAAAATCCAGTTAGAGGAGTTCAGCCTTTCTGATCCTTAAACACACTGGAAATACAAATGGGATGTATCTGCAGATTTAAAAAACTAAATGGGCAAAAAAGAAGAAATACTTTTGTTGTGTACAATAAAAGCAATATGGCACTGTCAGCTGCTCAGGGTGAGAAACAGAACAAGTCATGATGTGGACATTTAACTCCGGGGTCCAGCATGAAGTAAAAAACATGCTGACCCTTGTTACTGTGTCTTGACAAAGAGTGTTTGTTGACAGCTCAGACTTTGAGAGGCTCTGAAAGAAAATGAAGCATTCTTATATAATCCTGTGATTATGCCAACCATGACCTCAGCGAACAACAATCAACCTCATAACCAGAAGTATGTGACCCAATCGCACAACCCTCCACAGTACCATTATAATGGCTTGTGCTCCATGTTTTACAGCCACAGTCTCTGCTGCCTCACATTAAAAAAATATTTTTAAAATACTGTAAATGATTCGGCACTACCTAATGGTGATGGG
>JAPMOB010246157.1:0-11237 GCA_029875015.1 Lepomis gibbosus | reverse complement strand
AAAAAAAAAATGATGCTAATCGTGGTTAGCATGTTCGCAAGCTAAATCATTAGCATTGTTAATAGCAGCGCGGCTAACTAAATCTAATGTAAGACCTTTAGTGCAGATTATCTAAAAATACAGGCATAGGAAAACAGAGTCTGTGTCCTTACGTACCTTTATCTTCTTGCCTCCTCTCTTCTGTTGTCTTTTTACATGTCCAGACAAATATGATTTTCTCTTGTCAGACCTCAAGCCTTAACAGACCCAGCATAACGAGGGATGTCAGTCAGTCAGGGATGGGAGTCACAGGTCACAGCTGATTTCCCAAAGTAGCCTATAACTAAATTAAATAACCACTATTATGGTGCGTAATATAAAGAGCTGTCTTTTAGTTTAGAATATATTATTTTACAGGTTTTTTTCAGTGATTTTGTTCCACCACTAGCAAGCATTGACTGTAGGGCGCCCTATGCCACCGCAATGGTCGCTTAGTGGCTGGGCCGGCTCTGGGTCGAGCGATCTACCCCGAAAAGTACTTTTGGGCACTCCCTCACGCACAACACCAACTGTCAGGCTTTGGCTAAAAAGAAGCTAGCCCAGTATATTAAGTACACATCTATCGTTTTCTCAATCTTCTTCACCCTTACACGGGTCCCATGATACATGACAGTTTTTTTTTTTAAATTGAAGAATTCACTTTTTGTCAGATGGATTACAAATAAGAAATAGGTTGGAAAAAACAATAGATGCTGGTGTTTCTAGGAGCCAGGTCACTTAACAAAAACACAATTTTATTGACTCATTTTTATGAAACTGGATTATATTTTATAAAGAAATAACTTAAAGAGTAATAAACATTTAATTATAGAGTAATAAACACAAAGAAGCTTTACTTGTTCCTAAAGCAGGCTCTAACTGCTGCTAACTGTAGCTACCATTAGCGAGCTCAGTTAGCCGTGCAGCTAACTGACGGATTCTGAAATTTTCATAGATATATTACTCAAGTTTGGGTAAATGTGATAAAATGATGTTGGCTACAACGTGTGTAGATGAATTGACTGAAAGTATTGGTTTTAAATATTTTGTTCAGTGTAAACATCAAATGGCTTGGTTAAGGTTAAAGGTTAGGGCAAAAATAAAGGTTAAACAGATCCTACATGAAGTTGTACTGTGTATGAATGTATCGACAGTACATAGAAGCCTGTTTTTCAGAAACCTAAGAAAAGTACCATAACACACTGTAAGAACCATCATCATTACAACATGTTGTATTCTTAGCTCAAGACATGCATGTTAGGTCCTGACTCCCAGTAGAGCTACTTGAGCATATGGAGAGAATGCCTGTGGAAGAGATTGTGTGCATGTTGTGATCCTATGCTCTCTTTTTATAGGTTGTCTGATTCGTGCTGTTATTTAAAAAAACACACCTCTGTGGTAAAAACATTGTACAATACTGGTGACTTTGCATGGGCTGTAAAATGGACAGGTTAACAAGGGGTGCTCTTGTTGAACCAAACACAGATGTGCGCAGTACGCTGCTTTTTAGGGTAAACTGGTTCTTAGTTGCTGGCAATGTTATAAAATATTTTGTCTAGGAGGACAGTCACAGAATAAGAAAAAAAGACAATGGAAAAGGACAGTGGAGAAGAAGTGCTACCAGCAACTAATGGCTTTTACAACCTCAGAGACTGGAATAACACTTACAATTGGTACACTTAGACTCCAGTGGTAATTTTGTTTCACTGTTCAGCAAAAAAAACCATACAGTCTATGAAAAAAACAGACCAAGTCCCAGATGTATCACATGGAGACATTTGGAACATAGGTGGGCCACCTGCCTAGAGAGAAGAGAAAGGCCAGAGGGAATTATTCTGATAATAAAAAGGTTTGGACTCCACCATAGTGTCCAGTCAAATAAAAATCCATGGCTTTTTATGTTTAGCTTATTCAGCCATGTTTTAAGTTGTTTTGGCGGCATGGCTCCAGGGGGTTAGCAATGTTGGTTGGTCAGTCAATCAGTTCACCACTTAGATCCAGATTGAAATTTACTGAATGAAGAGTTGGTACAGATATCCATTGCGTCTAGATGATCCTAATGACTTTGGTAATCACCTGACTTTTTTGTAGCACCACTAACAGGTCAACATTTTTATTTATCCCGTAAAACATCCCAAAGCATCTCAATAAATGACTATATAGCTTCAAAAAGAAACCCCTCAGCCTTAGCTGTCCCATGTTCAGCATCTTTACTCAGCATGTTAGCATGCTAACATTTGCTAATTAGCACTAAACACAAACTTTATACCTGCTTAGCATCAGCATGTTAGCATTATCATTGTAAGCATATGGCCATGCTAGTTTTAGCATTTACCTCAAGCACTAATGTTACTATCTGTAGTGCTAGCCACCAGCATGTCTGTAGACTCTTGGTTATGTCTGAAATCGCTCTCGTAGAGTCACTAAGAAAAAATCACTCTAGTTTACTCTATTGTCAGCACTTTCAGACACTTATGTATAATATGTGGAGCGGTGCATTTGATCACATTGGTGTGCGGTTCAGGTCCTCTAAAGGACCAGGTTACGTTGCTGTTGAGCCTTGTTGGCAAACGTTTGCCCGAGATTCCCAGATTCCCACACCCTCAAGCCAATATTTCACCCCATACCCAGGTCATAAACTGAGTTTACACTTAATCACATGGTGGTTCAACAGTAAAACTCTCTGTTACGGAGGAAGTAAACAGCACTGCAGATGACAGCCAGTAGACACATAAAGAGATGTTGTCCAGTCAAAACAACCTGCAGAGACATACCAACTGCTGAGACAGAATGAAAAGATTATTAACAGGAAAAAACAAACATGAAATTGTGTATTTTTTCATTGATACTGTGTGATTTTTACGCTGTTTGTCTCTTTCAACCACCACTCGCTCACCCCCCAAAAACAAAAAAGACACACATGGACCTTTACACACTCCACACCCCCTGGCTATTTCCCTCCCTGCCATACTCCCCGTCCCCTCCCACTCTCTGACAGTTAACTGTATAAATATCCTACTCTCAGCATTGTTGGAATTCAGACACTGACCTGCACTGACTAGGGACACTCAGGTGGGAAGAGACCAGCTATAGAAAGAAAGAAAAAATAAATCAACTGGAGACACTGAACATAAGAGGATAAATAATTACATCCCTGCAAATTTCCCCAAACCAGAAGATCATCAACTTTGCCTGACACTTCCACAATGTGGCTCCAGATGTCTTTCCTCTGTCTATCCTGCTTAACTCTGTCCAGCCAAAGCCAGGCACAAGACCGATCTTCCCTCCACCGCTCCAATGACCACACTGGACGCTGCCATTACACCTTTACGGTGGCCAGTCCAGAAGAGTCCAGCTGCTCCGGAAGCAGCGTTAAACCAGAGATGGATGGAGTCTTGTCCCGGGTCACTCTGCTGGAGGCTTTGGTCAGCCAGCTCATTGCAGGAGTTAATGGAGGCGCCGGGATTGTGGTCGCGGCTAATGGTGAAGAGGGTCTCCAGGAGGCTTACTCCCAGGTTACAAGGGAAAGAAACCTACTGCAGCAGGACAAGGGGCGTCTGAACAGGCAGGTCCAGGAGCTGCAGAGGAGGCTGGCCGAGCTGACTCAAGAGGCAGAGAACCTCAGGCAGAAACCCTGCCAGCAGACAAACACCGCAGGGGGGAATCAGCGTGAAAACAGACCTTCGAGTGGTACATACATCAGTGTGTGAAGGGAAAACACACAAATCAAAATCTTAACTGCTTTGATTGCAAGATGTGTCGGCCCAAAAGTGCACATTTTACCCCTTTACGTTTCTTAAACTCTAAAAATATGTTGAAGCATTCTACAAATTCCGTTGCTGAAGCTGATACTTTTCTGCAAATTTAGCTAGTGATGGCTGCTCCTCTGTATTTTTACTATTTTGATAAATGTATTTGTGTCCATGACTACCGGGGCAACAGGTCAGGTTGCAGTAAACTGTTCCAGATTGAGTAAGGAGATTGGAATTTACAACACAGACTCTTCTTTTACGGCTTTGTCACTTATGCATGTCTGTTTGTTTGCATGTGATTATTTTCAGGAGAAAGAAGGCAGGGTTATAGGGGGGACTTGCTGTGATCAGAGGCAAATAAATGAGATACTTAGACTTAGACGTTGTCTGTGCATTGGGACTGACTATAGTTTAACTGAAGCTTACTACTAATATATAAAGAAATTGTTATTTTCTGTTATTTTCATTTTCTACATAAAGTTCCTTCCCAGTTTTTACTTTTGTGTGATATTTTGCTTTTGATGCACACATTTCTCCCAGACCCTTTATCTGATTTTGGAAATGGTGCATACCAGGAGATGAAGGCTGAGGTAACAGAGGTTCCAGCATCCCACCTCATTCCAGAAGGAAATCACAACTTCACAGGTAAAGTTTGGTTTATACTGACTTTGATGTGGCTGCTCAAATCGGACTAGTGGTGGGGTGTTGATGCAAGTCAATGCCTTCAAAGGCATTTATTTTTTTATATTTTTTTTATGTTGTCTGTAAGCCATGTTTTAATGTTCTTATAACATTAACCTGCCATGGACTCCAGATGAAAATTAGTCTGTATGGCTAAATCTGGCTCATTTACATTTGGGGATTGTCCTTATGTTCATTAATGTGCACTGTCCCCTTTAAATAGAGAGAAAAAAGGTATTTAAAGTATATAACAAATACTATGAAGTTTAAATCACTTTTTTCCACAGGTTGCGGAGAGCTGCAGTCAGTGGGAGATCCTGTGTTGCACAGGAAGGCTGACAGTTTCACAGGGAAGTATGGAGTGTGGCTGCAGGATCCCGAGCCTCAGGGTCCTAATTACACCAACAAGACTGTGTGGCGAATTGACACAGTGGGTAATGATGTCCGTCAGCTCTTTGCATATGAAGACATTGAACAATTCTCCCGAGGATTCCCTATGAAGGTCTTGGTCCTGCCAGAGCCTGTGGAGAGTACAGGGGCAACCTTGTATCACGGATCCCTGTACTACCAGCGCAGACGCAGCCGTACCCTGATCCGCTACGACCTAACTTCTGAGAGCCTGGCAGCACGCCTGGACCTGCCTCATGCTGGCTTCCACGGCCAGCATCCTTACTCCTGGGGTGGCTACACTGACATCGACCTCGCGGTGGACGAACAGGGCCTGTGGGCTATCTACAGCACAAGCAAGGCAAAGGGTGCAATCGTGATTTCCCGGCTGGATCCCGAGAGCCTGGAGGTGAGGAAGAGCTGGGAGACTAAAGTCAGGAAGAACACAGTGGCCAATGCTTTCATGGTGTGTGGACGTCTGTACACGGTGGCCAGCTATACTGCACCCAACACTACCATCAACTACGTGTTTGACACAGCCACTGGTGTGGGGCAGGCTGTTGCTGTGCCCTTTAAGAACAAGTACCATTACAACAGCATGGTGGACTACAACCACGCGCAGAGGAAGCTGTACGCTTGGGACAACTTCCACATGGTCACCTATGACATCAGACTGGGCAGGGCCAGCCATGACAGTAGCTAAAGAGGACACAGACAGATATACACTGCTGTTTACAGGACTGTGCTGATGCAAGAGCAAGTGAATGAAATAAAACATATGCATTGAACTAAGGTCATTGCAAGGCTTGGTAGTCATTGTGTTTTTGCATCATTAAAATCTATTTTTTGTATTACTGTTGTGATTAATATATATTAAGGCAAAAGAAATATATTAATAAAGCACATTAAAATTCAGTAGTTGTAAATTTAGTTTTGTTAACTTTTTAATAAATGTTCATGTCATTTAAGTTCTTAATAAAGTTCTCAATTTTGTGCTATCTGTTGTCGTCCTTGATAATAAGAAGTATGTATGGTGAGTATGGATAGCGTATCAACTATGTGTTCTGGAATTGGTTAATTGTTTAATTGTTTAACAAAACAAAATTTCTCATTATCACCTTACATAATGCTTTTATATGCTTAGTTTAACTGATGAATGAATTAAGTGTTTCATAAAATATTCACAAGCAAGTCCTAATAAACTTGGCTCATTGTTTGGACAATTCATTTACTGCAGTTACGGCTTTACAACAATCAAAGCAATTTGGCAACAATTTGTGTACACTCCACTACTCCAGAGTGTACAGTATCTTCTCTGCATGCAGTGAGATTCCTGTTGTATGCTCGTATATGTATTAAATATGTGTGAAATGTTTGCGTTGTGTGTTTTATAAAGGTTCCATAGAAATTAGGCTCATTACATTATAAATCAATTGGCTCCATGAGGGCACCAAACATAGCAAATGTATGTAATAATATCTGCTACATACAAGCATGTATGCCTTATCACATAGGCCTACTATACTATATAATATATACCCTTCCACTGAAGGTTAGTAACAGTGACCAAAAGTGTAATTTTGATCCCAAATGTTTTCACCAAATCATGATGAAGCTTGAGACAACATTTGTGTGGAGGCACTAAGGTTACCTTAACCCACTGAAATGAATCACCTTAGCAATTAGGCCTACATCTTGTAGGCTGGAGAAATTCCCTTAACCACGTAGCAGTCAGTTGTTTAGAAAGGACAGTATCAAATTAGAATAAACCCTGCTTATTGTATGCAAAGATGATTGATGTGGACTTATGTGGTTATGTTAATGTTATGGATACAGTTTATTGTTGGCACATTCTACCCTGTTTTTGGTGGCTAGTTAGCCTATGCTAATTTTAGCTGAGGCTAGAGAGGCTTATCAAATGTTAACTAACTGAGCTGTATTGAAGTTGCGGCTCAAACACCAGCTCTCACTGCACACTAAATATTGTTGATGGGAGCTTCTTCAGTATGTGGGCATTTCACTGACTGTTAACTATATAAAGTTAGTCGGTGCTACTCAGTCATTACTGTTAGAGCTTGTATTTGGGCTTGTAATTCTTGTTTACTGTATTAATGAGGACTTCTATCCTTAGAACACACACATACCCACTCCTCACCTGCATTGTGGCTGATAGATTTAAGGACTGTGACAATTTTGTGCTTATGTACCTGACAATTTATGCCTCAGTACAGTTAAAGGTCCAGTCTCTGTGTCCTGAGCCGACAACCTATATTGGTGAAACACTCCTGAGCCAGCTGTATCCTTTTGTACAAGCCTCCATTTTGCCATTTGTAACTATATTCTTATTATGCACTGCCCTCTGTGGACAACTGTTTGCATCTGCATTATGCATAATCACCTACTAGCTCTAGTGATAAAGTGCATGAACCAGCAAAAGGACTTGTCTGCTCTCTGATATCTCAGTTTAAAGGCAAAACCACAGTAACGCAGCACATATTTGTGCAGTTTAGTTTGGAAACTGCAATAGTATGCTAAAAATGGTGGTTGGCAACACAGATTAAAAACATTGTAAGAGGAGATGGGATGTATTATAATGGCAGTCAGGAGACTGAGCAGCAGCTGATGGAAACTTGGGTGAGTTGACTTCCCCCAAGTAGTATTTACAGAAATACAGTGAACCCACAGTGGGTTGTTTTAGCTCACGACAAAACTGCATACCTCTAAGACAGTGTGCCACCACATTCTGAGCTGCAATTCACACTTTGCCAGTGTCATTTTCATGAAGTAGTTTAAGCTTTCACAGTCAGCCACAAATTGACTCATTGTCTCAGTAAGATATACAACTACATCTGTAGATTATTTAATTGAACTTTTATTTTAAAAAGGATCTAATTAAATTCAGCTTTGGTTTCAGCATTGTAAGATTGAGTCCATGCATCATCAACACCATTGTGGGAACAAGGTAGATGTGCATCTTAATGGGATATGGCCGCCAATGACTACTCAAGCCATCTGTTTCAATGTCTCCCTTTCATTCTTTTAAAAAAAGAGCACAAACAAAAACACATAACATGGATACAGATAAACAAAATAGAATAGAAGCAAAGTGAAGTAGCTTTGACATCATTGAATAATAATAAATAACAATAATAAAGCTCACTTTTTATAACGCAGGGAATTTATGAATTTCACACACTCATGCTACACACATCCCCCATGCATAGGCTGACACACACACACACAGTTCCACCAAACCTAATGTTTCCAATCTGCCATCCAGAGTCCACCGTAAGCCCTGTTGAGTCTCTCTCTCAGTTGCAAGAGCAGCAGGTCCTGCAGGCAGTCCCAGGTCACCCAGAATCTTTCCACTAGACTATATTGGCAGTAACCCATAACCAAGCCAAAGCCCACATCTGTCACATAGTGTCTGGCAAGCAGCAGCCGGGACAGGCTCACCAGGGCGGCCCAGCCCACCACGAGGACCCGCATGGAGGCTGTGTCCACCAGCTGGGCTAGGAGGAACCGGGCGCACATGGCCGCACGCGTGGCGTGGCCCGAGGGGAAGGAGTAACGCTCCACAAAGAAGGCAGAGAGGATGTCAGAACGGTTCTGTGCAGGCCTGCGACGTCTGACCACAGTTTTTACCGCTCTGACCAACAGCAGGTCCAACAACAGAGCTGTGAGGAGGAAAGACAGAAATACAGCATTGGTTTCAGTCTCCATTTCAGGCCAACAACCTATTCACAAAGTAACTCAGCTACTTTCCCTTGTTAACATTTCCCATCACAGTTCCCGCTTTTATAGTAATCTGTTCTAGCCCATCACTCTGTAACTTCTCTACCTTGTTCTTAACAGAGCAGTTATCTATACCTCTCATTATAACTCTATATGTATCACTTTATAACAGTGATAGTGAACATCCTTTATAAGTGGTTTAAACGTGGTAACAACTTGCTTTAATAATGCTAATAAATCACTTAGTAGCCTACTGCTTTATAGATCAGACATAAATCATTAATAAGAACATATTTGTTTGTTGAAAATCCCCATGGCTGGTGCCTATACTACTTGCTGTTTGGTATTAATCCATCTATCCCCAGTATTTCCAAAACACAGTGGCATACAATAGGATATTATGTGCCCAGAATAGCTCTGGTATTTCACCACAGCACAAAACAATATAACCGCGTAGGACTTGATCTCTAGCTGTCACTCAACAGATACAGAGTCTGCACATGCAAAAAAACATCAACCATATCACGTGCATGTCTCTCCGTGGCCGTAGATGCCCTCCACTGCGGCCCAAAAGAGAAAACGTTCCATGGCTGAGCTGTTGCTGCTTCTCTGTCGGTCAAACTGCAGCGCCACTAATGCATTATTTGACACTTGGGTATGCTGATGCGGATTTGGTTTGTTAAGTTGTGCTATTTCATAAGCCAATACTTAGCCACTGATGACTTTCACTTTCCCCTCACAAGGCTTGACTTTGGCACAAACGTGCGTAATAACGCAAAGGCTTTCCCACAGCTAATGTGGCTACACAAATCCTGAACATACCTAAATGAGAGCAGATTGATATTTATTGTCTATTTTGATTTGGTAATTAAAGACTTGTTTCTCTGAAGACTAAAATGTTCCAAACGGGCATGCCAAATGTAAGGCCAAGAAAAAACAACAAAACAACTAACATTGTTGCAGCCTAAATGATCACATTAAATACATAAAAAGGTAATCTGATAATCATGGGTGACAGTCTTGAGAAACGGATACTTGAATGAATACCTACAGCATACAATTAGTTCACGATTTGATTGCAGGAATCTAAACAAATGTTGATCTCTAACCCGACTGGACCCGTTCCTAATAACCCGAATTCAGAACAACGGACAGACATTCACATACCCAGGGCCAAATTAAGCATGATCTCCTGTTCTTCCACACTCTCTCCCCGGAGCAGAGTGTACACAGTGCCGATGAGCCAAGGGATGACATGTCCAGAGAACTCCACCAGCCGTACCAGGGGCCGTATACCACCCCATGAAGAACCCTCACATGCGCACACCCCAAGCCGCTTGGACAGCCACAAATCTATTGCCAGTAAAAACCGGAGCGTTATCGTGACTATCGGCTGGCTCAGGCTAACGGAAAAGTCTTCAGTTTGTGCCCCAGAGGAAAAGTAAGAACAGCTGGATCCCCGGCGGCGGACGACATGGCACTCAGATGATGCCCGGTTTCCACAAACAACTCCACGGCAACTATTACGTCTGGACGTTGATGAGGACATTTTCGTTTGAATAAAGTGTCCACAGCAGTCTCTCCGCCCTGCTTTATCGACCACCAGTGGCGCGTAAACACTTAATGCTGCTGCGCTGAAAACATCCTGCAAACTGGGGAGTCCAAATACATGGGGTTAAAATTTCACCTACTCAGAACGGGGCTCTGGTCACGTGGCGACACCATCCCTCCCATTAACATGTAATTAAGCTGGCATTTAGTTTTAAATGTATGATCCCCGCTCGATCCTCACTCAGCCATTCCCGCGTTCTCTTGCAGGTGCTGTCCTTTCTCTGTGGCGTCTCTGTTTATGTGATGTTTGTGCCTCCCGACCCGTTTCTGCCCATTTTGCGTTGACAATAATTAAATAAATAATTAAGAAGTCAAAGGAGTATTAAAACTCTTTTTAAAGCTAAATCTGTCACATGGTATTCAGCCCCTTAGGTTATTCCAGGCTGCTGGGCGGGACAGGTTTAAAAAAACAAAAACAACAACAACTGGCCTTTAGTTGTAAATAATGCAGTTTAACTTCACAGACATAATGCACTCCTTCTTAGCTTAGGCTACATATTTAAGTGGGGATGTGTTTCAGTGGTGCACTTTAATGAAATCCAATCCTTGGTAGAAAATGGGGGGCTGTATACGTGTGCGTAAACTGGTAGTTTGGAAACCCTGCGATGACTGCGCCAATCAATCAATCCATCAAAACGCACCCCAGTGTGGATGTCTGAATGCGGTCAATCGTATGCTGCCCTGAGCAGATGACATGCTTATGTAAATGGCGTAGTCTTCAGAGGGAAGTTTCCGCCTCATCTTTATCTTATTTCACCATAACTGCAGCTGAACAGACGGAACACCTCACACACTGAAAATGCCCGGACTGCTGCTCGGAGATGTGCTTCCTGATTTCGAGGCAGAGACAACCACTGGCAAAATTAAACTCCACGAATTTCTCGGTGATTCGTAAGTAGGCTTATTAAATGAGTTTATTGTTGTTGGCTATTGGCGATCGTAGGCTTACCGAGAATTCAGTTCACAAGAGAGAGAGATTGCATGGAGTTCCTGTTAATGATTTTTGACTTCTGCTTTAGGCCTTTGGCTATGCTTACAGGCTGTAACATCTGA
>JAPMOB010246153.1:0-13902 GCA_029875015.1 Lepomis gibbosus | reverse complement strand
GGGACAAGGCTTTGAACAGGTTGTTGAGTGTATAGCGTTAGCAAGTGGTATGTTTGGTGACAAGAAAAGATAGTACGCCAACATCTCCCCGTCACGCTAGGTGTCGGTGATATTTCTTATCTTGTGAAAGTCTGTGTTGAAAGAGTCTTGTACACCTGTGGCCTTGCAGCACAATATAGCTTTGAAACTTTATTTTTCACCACTTGTACTGATGCTCTCAGTGAAGTGAAACCTCACACCTATCTGTTCGGTAACAGCTAAACTTAGCCGCAGAGGCATTTTCCAGATCTATAATAGAAGGGATATGCCATCTCACTGGGTATGTTTGTGCGTTCATTCAACCGATGTGTTAAGTGGAAGTGTTTGAGAGTGTGTGTGTGTGTGTGTGTGTGTGTGTGTGTGTGTGTGCAGCAGCTTAGCGGGTGTGAGATAGCTATCTGAGGCCATACATCAGGCCTGGTGTGGCAGTGGGCCCGTGTAATTATCAGGTCTCAATGGGACGCTGTGTTATTTTTGCCCAGGGTGAGATGCTTATCTGGCCGTGTCAGCAGCCACCTGGATGGATGAGCCTTGCTCCTCAGAGCACCGGCTCACCTTCCTTCTTCACCAAAGACAAACTGGCCAACTTCTCCCATGCAGGCCGAAGCAACCTCTACTAACATTCAAGACAAACCACGCAGAGAGCCAAAGCTGCAGAGTAACTGATAAATACAGACTGACTTACCAAACAGACTTTTCACGCAAATTTACATTTCAGCTAATCAGCATAATCCATTTCTGATTAGACAATGCAGAACTTTGTTTGAATATGCATTTATTGTGTAATTGATGAATAGCAGATTCATTTTCTATTTTAATCTCATCACACAGTTTCAATCCAGTTTAAATGTTTGATGAGCCTGAATGTTAATGGAAGATTTTAATTTCCATTTTATTTAAATTTTTTAGATTTGGAGGCATCAGTACTGTAAAGTACGTTGGGACTAGAAACCCAAGCAGGTCAGTCTTAAGCATTACAATACATTAATTACAGGCATTTTAATCTTATCCTACATGAATAAATGTCAAGTGATTGGTGAATTTAAGATATATATATATATTTTTTTAAGATATATAGATATTGATTGGTATTTAAGATATATTTATTTAAGATATATTTAATTATTTATACTAAACTAATGTTTGTGGCATAACCCAGCAACCATGTGTGCTTTCAAATAGCGATCCAGCTGTCTGGAACTAGCGTCATAGAAAAACACTGTTATGTGGACTAAAAGAACACCGGCGTGCCGACTCAGAGGCAGATCAAATCGGACCTCCCTTTTCTGGGTCTGGCTCTTTCATACAGCGGAGCGAGATGGCATATTGGCGCAATATTCACTGAAAATAAGGCAGTGCGAGGGCGGCTATTGACAACAGACCCATCTATGAGTAGCTCCTCTTCTTTGTGCACTTTCTGTCTAAGATCCACAAGTCACTACCTCGGCGACCTGTCAAACAGGACATTAATCTCAATTAATCGACTTGTATCCGCAGTGGATACAAGTCGATTAATTGAGATTAATGTCTTTCCCTAGTTTATCTTGTAAACGTCGACCTGCTGTAGGTAACAGATTTAAATTCGGGGATAACCAAAGTTGGACTCATCCCTTGTGGGCTGTAGGCTATTGTACTAAATGTAATGACAATCTGTTCCATTGTTGTTTGATGGTTATCGGGTTCAGTATGTTGCCCAGGGACATTTCGACATGCAGACTGGACACAGCCGCTCATCAAATGGACTGTTCTATTACTGAATATCAATACATGTGTTTTTAATGAATTTCCTTTTCAACGGAGCCTCCAAACCTGCTTGTGTATGAAACCCGAAGCAGCATAAATCTGCTCTCATCAGTCTCAAACTATATTTCTGCTGGTGTGGATGATCACTGTTGTTTATGAGCCATTACACAGCAATAGCGCTGAAGTGTATTCTGCTGTCCATATCTATTTTTTATTGCTAAGCGTCTTTGCTGGGACTTTGGTAATTTAGGAAGTGTTCTGAAATGAATCTGCGTCTAAGCTCTGTGAGGCATCCTCTACTGGATCACACAAACAGAGAAACTCAAAGAGCTAACAGAGTAACACAAACATACAAATGCACAAATACAGCCACAAGAAATAGACGCACAGTATATGTGTGCAATGAGCTGTGGCTCATTGTGCCTCGGGGCCATTTCCTATTATTTTTCACCCTGCGGTCTTTCAGTGAACATGAATTTATATGGTCGAACGATCAAAAGATTGAAAGAGCCAACCCTAGTGTGTGTTTGGGACACAGTGTCAGTGTCAGCACGATTTATGGCCAGGAAGAGCTTTGGGAAACTGCAGGACATTTTGACCAAAACAAGCCAAAACAAAAAACATTGTTTGATACTTAGTCTGCTGGTGGCACAAGAGTTTGATACGTCTCTCAGCACCAGCACAGTAGCCTTTTATGACTGGCCTTATCCTCGACCGAAGCCTTTTCCTGCACACTTCTCCCAAGCTGTGTGCCAGCCAGTGTTGGAAAGGTTACTTTCATTATGTAGTAAATGTGATCTGAAATAAACTATTCCCCTGTGCACCTCCAAACACAGATGTTTTGTTGACACTGTTTAACATTGAATACTGGAGTTCAAAAGAGAAAGAATAAAGAATGTCTCTATTGGGTTTCTGTTTGTGGATACATTTGTTTTTTATTGCTTTAAAGATAAATGAAAAACAAACTTGAAAAAGCTTTGATTGGACTGCTGATTCAAAACCTTACTCTCCTGTGTTTCAGTTGTTCTGCAGCTCTTATTAGATGGTAGAAATACCGTAAAACTTGATTAATAGACCAGGGTTTTTATGAAAAGCTGTTTTGATTCTTTTGATTGTTGGAGCCTTTAAGGAATTTAATAATCAAGGAACGGACACAGTCGGACTTAACAAGCGCTTCAAAGGTAACGGGAGTGGGCACTTTTTTCTCTTGCACCATGCTGGTTACACGGTATCTATAAGAATTAGACTTTGGGCTTGTTCTTTCCGTTAAATTAACTGAACAATTGAATTGTGGAGAATCTAACCAATCTAACGATGCTCATACTCACATATTGATCATATGTTTAAACATTAATATTTGGATTAACAGTCTAAGCAGCTTAGAAGCAGCTAAAGCGGGCGACCCCACGGGCTTTGAGAGATTTTATACATCCAATGAACTTATATATATATAAAAATCAGACCAGGCATTTATTTGTCAAAATGTGTCCCCACACCAGGCCAGTAAATGCGGTAGGCGGCTATTTGGGACTCAGCTATTAATTGACGTTTTACGGTAAACACGCATTTAAGAACACCAACATGTACTTTTATTTAATATATAAAGTTTGTGTTTTGTCACTTTGACAAGAAAACACTTCGTATTGCTTCTTCATTATTTGTTGTTGTATTTTATTTGTTGTAGTCAGGGTTGACACCTGCTAAAAATGTCAATGTGTGTCCAGACAGAACACAAAACGGGCTTTAGAGGCGGCTCACTTGCACACAAAGTCAGTGGAAAGTGAGAAATTCATGTCCATTGGTCAGGTGTAATGCTTACAGCCTTCACCATCTTAGTTTTACATGCTAAAAAGTACTAAACAAAAGATCATCTGCAGGAATTTTGTAAACCAAAGTATTGTACAAACTAATATTTTAAAGTGTGATGGTGTAATAGATGTCCAAATGCACCAAATTTCCCGGCAGTACATTAAATTTCACTTTAAAAAAAAGGACTGTACTTACATAGCATCTTTCTAGTCTATCAACCCCTCAAAGCACTTTTCACTCAGTCACATTCACCCATTCACACACATTCTTACACTGAAGGCAGCGGCTGCCATGCAATGTGCCAACTACAAATGGGAATGGAACTAACAATCAAACACACGCTCACATTCTCACTACAGTTCAAAGGCTGGAATTAAAGGCCCTTGTCTTTGAGGATCACTTTACATAAGCCGGTGCTACAAATACAATTTGTTTGCGATGCGCAGTGCAGCATCAGCACTTTGCTTTATCTCCTTCCACAATGAGGGAGGAATTTGGGTTTCAGTATCTTAATCAGGGACACTTTAACATGCAGAGTGGATGAGCTGGGGATTGAACCACCGACCTGATCAGTGGGCGACTTCCTGAGTCCCAGCATCATGGTAAATAACATAGACTAAGGTCTAGACCTGCTCTTCATGAAAAGAGCTGTGAGATAACTGTTGTTGTGATTTGGCGCTATATAAAAGAAATTGAATTGTATTGAACTGAATTGAATTGGTGGTGCTCGAGGTAAAGTCAGTATGATTCATCTTCTGGGGACCATGAATGTCTGTACATACTGTTCATTTCATGACATTGTTGTGAAACTGTTAGTTTGGACCAAAGTGGTGAAATATTGTAATCCCATTACATTCAACCACCACAAATACTCACCTGGCACCTGCTGAATGAAATAGATGTAATCATGTAACAGCATGGCTTATTATTAGACAACATTCTCACTTCAGTTCAAAGGCTGGAATTAAAGGCTCTTGTCTTTGAGGATCACTTTACATAAGCCGGTGCTACAAATGCAGTTTGTTGGTGATGTGCAGAGCATCACACACTTTGAGATAGCATCAGCACTCTGCTTAATCTCCTTCCACAATGTAGTGTCAAAAATGAATCCTTGAACTTGTTCTTCTTCTATTCCAGACCACACAAACATCTCATCATGAAAGCCATTACACATGTATTACAGCAACAATAAAAATGAGCTTAGTGTGAATGGCATCACTTCTTCCTGTCTTGTCTTTCAACTCAGTTTAAATCTGCAGTATTGACAGGAAATAAAGTAGCGTCTTACAGTACACAACCAGAATAAATTTGAACAATCAAACTCAGTTGAAATGTTTTCTCAACCAAATTGAGTCACATATTTATGCTTTGTTTATGTGAAAATACTGCAAAATGTGTGTTTTCCATCTCCCATGATGTGTAACTGAGATGAGCAGAGTGCTACAGTGACAATCACTATGCATTTCTTAGCTTTTACCCACTCCATTAGGCCCAGATAACCTCTGCCTGGTGGACCCTAGCATCTGAAAAACTCTTTGACCCCGCCCTTGACCTTTGCCCCGACCCCTTCCACCGCAACCCCCACAAGGTCCAAGAAGAGACTGCTATGTGGGTGCTCTCCAAGCGCCTCCGAGGAAGCTAGGATTACTGGAGCATGTGGATTCATTAACGAATATCTGTCTGTTTGCTCCAGTAATGAGTAAGGCAGCAATTTAAAGTTGAGTGAACAGCCGCCTGGAATCCTAACTAGTGGCACTGGCTGCTGGTGTCAATCAAAAGTAGAGGTTCACCAACAAGGCAGCTCCAGTCTACCTGCCTCCATCACCACTGATACATACTTATATAGTCATGGGTGAGGGTGTTCCACATAAACCACAGGCGTAGTGGCGTGCTGAGCCCTTGCAGATGAATGAGAGGTCAGGGGACAGAGAGACACATGGGGTACTTACACCCCCTTCTGGCCAGGGATGGTAACATTTTTGCAACAATTAATTAAACATCCCTGTTACTAAAGAGCTCTTTTTGAGGCGTTTCTTACTTCTCACTTGCTATGCAGGCATTTTCATTTCAGGACACACACAGCCTGCAAAACAGTGGGTACCAAAGGCAAGTGGATCCACTTTATACAGTGATCTGTGAAACTGTAGGGTGTCTTGTTGCTAATTAAACTTGCACTGAATTCTGTCATCACACTGGGATCATTTAAAGCAGTGGTTCTAATTTTTTTTTGGCTTGTAAGCCCTTAAAACAACTTTGCTACCCCTCATCACTCGCTGCATGCAATCAGTTGTGGTTGGCCTACTTTTCACAGAGGCTTAAAAACATGAAATTATCTGGTAATTCAAAACAAAAAAGTAGAACAAAGTCTGAAGAAAAGCCCATTACTGCCACTTGGAAAACAAAATCTAGAATAATTATGACTTCTTATTAATAATAATGAGATACTCAAGGACTTTGACTCATAGCTTCCTATCAGACAAACTAGACATGAGGTGCTAGCAGGGAGGCTAATGCGACAAGGAGCTCTGCCTTTGTATCTTCACTTTCTGTATTTCTGGGGTTTGTTTTAGCAGAGCAGCTTGGCTTAGACAGAAATTAGTGTTGTAAGTGTTCCCGTAATATGATGTAATGACAATTATTAAGAGGCAGATTTACTGTGAAATTAATTGATTTTACACAGTTTACGTGTGAAAAGACTTGAGTTAAACCTTCAGTTGCATGTGTTTATTTTTAAGTTGACTTTTGTTTAAAAAGTTGTGAAAAGCTGTTCTAATGCAGAAGGCTGAGTAAAGTCTAAAGTCTCAATTTTATTTTTTTTATTAAGGATTATTTCTTCTTCTTCTTCTTCTTCGCTATCTGATGAAGTTATCTCATAATATATTATAATTATGACATATAATTTCATGATTTTTAGAAATTGTCTTTTCTGAATTAAAATCCGTAATTATGAGCAAAAATGGGGGTGAAAAACTTTGTATTTTTTTTTTTTTGCCAGGTTGGAAATAAAAGATTTAAAGCATCTCCATAGTTCTGAATCAAGCTCATGCTCGACAGAACTCTGCGCACACACTTTCCAACACAAACACATTCATAATGATTAGACAGTAAGTGTGACCCTGATTTATGTTGTGGAACAGCTGTATCACATGTAACAGTGTTACAATATTGTTGTTCTGCAGTGAAGTGAAGCCTGTTCAGTCTGTCAGCCGAGCTCAGGACGGGAAGCCAGAGCATTTCATCTCAGCACTGACAGACGGACGAGCCGACAGACGGACAGACTGATGGAGGGGCTGATGGAGCGAGGTGGCCAGTGAACCATCGAGCAAACTAGCCCTTCTTTACAAATCCGCCGATGCATGCTGGTGCTGATCAGGACCCCTGCTAGCTTGTGTCTGATTCTGTCTGCATGTAGATTTGTGTCTAAGCACACAGTACGGACATTTGTGTTTGAATTAGTGCATGCACATGCATTAGTGTGTGAGTGCATATATTTACCAGATTGCGGATGTTTGTCTAAATATGTACATTTGTATTTTTGTCTGTACATCCAAATATATCTATTTGTGTAGCTGCTGGCCTGCTTGTGTGTGTGTGTCTTGGTGTGCTATCTGATCAAGGCCCTGTTAAGCCTGGGGGAGCTTAGTATCCCCACACAGCCTTGGAGCTGGAGCAGCCTTTGCAGAATACGTGTAAACAGCTAAGGGCAACAAGTGTCTCGATCAGGCAAACAGATAGCAGCTGTGAACAAGGACTCTGACTCATAGCTTCCTATCAGATAAACCGGGCATGTGGTGCTAGCAGGGAGGCTAATGCGACATGGAGCTCTGCCTTTGTATCGTCACTTTCTGTATTTCTGGGTTTATTTAGCAGATCAGCTTGGCTTAGACAGAAATTAGTGTTATTAGTGTTCCCGTAATCTGATGTAATGGCAATTATTTTGAGGCATATTAACTGTAAAATGAATTGATTTTACACAGTTTGTGTGGTGAAAGAAATTAAACTGAGTTAAACTTGTTTATTTTTAAGATAACTTTTGTTTAAAAAGTTGTGAAAAGCTGAGCTTTAATGCAGAAGGCTGAGTAAAGTCTTTAAAAATCCATGCAGGAAGAACATGTGGATTGGCTCTTTGAAGTTGGTGTTGCACTGCTGTTACGCTGTTTCATCCTATTTACACACTTCACACACTTTTCAAAGTAGTTAATGCTAGTCTACGACAGAGCTGACTGACACACAGACAGACAGACAATCACATACACCCACGGGGATTTAGACTCCTATCTATTCTGGCTTGCATATTTTTGGACTGTGGAAGAAATATGTGCAAAGGAAATCAGAACAAACAAACTCCATGCAGAACGGAGAATCAATTTTGGGTTGCTGGGGGTTTCTTTTGCAGTGTTGTTGGATTTAAAGTCAAACACAAGATGTTAACGTCACTTTCTGATTTATAGTTGGCTGGATTTCACCTGACAGCAACGGATGGACCGTACCTGACCAAGCGTTTAGGTGCTTTAATTATATTTACCACAGTAATTTGTGAAGCATATACATAACTAGACACTTGTCTTTTGTTACTAAAATCCTGTCATGTTTAAAATTTGTTTATATCCTTTCATTCACTGAGCCGTGAGCAGACGGTTTTTTCAGTGGAGATATCTTTGTTAGACTTTATTAATGTGGCCTTTACTCTCAACAATCTCCATCAGAGTTAGGAAACACAAGCAGCCCGAGCTGACTAATTATATATTATATTTAGCGCTGTGAATGATGTTGCGTTGTCCTTATAATATGTTTGTTTTACAAGAGTTACCCTCAGGGCCATTCGTATCTTCTAAAACCATGATCACATGAATCCTTGAGGGACAAATTAGATCATCCAATAATGCTTTAAGAAAGCTTGTTGGGTACCTGGTGCTGCTGTGCTGTAGGTCAGAGATGAATGGTTAATGTCCCAATAGGATACACACTCTGGGTCAATCCTGCACTGTGAGTCACTGGCCACAGACCAGCCAAGCTAAACCAAATATTTCATCTACAATGTAAAACATGCTTGCAGCCATAAACACGCTTCAAAAGACGGTGGGCACCGGCCTGAAAAATGATTTTAACCATAACTGTAAGCGTTCTCTCTCTCTCTCTCTCTCTCTCTCTCGCCTCGTGAGCGTTTATTTATGTAGATTGGATAGAGTGGCGTATAATTATTCCGGCGCTGCCAATGTCTTCTTTTATTTATTCTTCATTTCCCTTCCTCTGCAGGGTCGAATATTGTCTTGGGATGAGGGAAAACAAGAACGAAACATCTATCTTTAGACAAACACTGGCCACTTGTGCATGTATCTGATTACAGGTTTTAATTATTTGAAAGTTCCTCTACAGTGAAAAGTCCTGAGGGGTGACTTTAATAGCGTTGAGTGTATATTCCAACTATTAATTACAGCCCTCAGGTCTAAATTCAGTCCATTTGGAATTTAACGAAGCGTGTGTGTGTGTGTTAATGTGTGTACAGAGTCTTTGCAGGCTTGTCCGTGTTTTTTGAGTGTTTTGATGCAGAACTTTGAATGTTTGAACCGTGTTATGGTTTTTCAAGTGTGTGTCAACTAGACTGGCAGTCTGAGCATTTCTGTATGTGTGTGTATGTATGTGTATTTTTCCATTTCCCCTCTTGCCTTTAAATAAGAGCAGTGCCACTGAGCTGTTTATTGGCTCAAGGTTTCTGCAGAGGTAATGATGCATGGAGAATGATGTGGGCTGAACTGGAGACAGGGAGGCCTGCACACCCCGGCCTTTCTGAAGTTACATCTAACCCAAGCAAAGAGCCTCAAAGACTGCCAAAGAAACTGTGTATATGTGTGTCAGTGTGTGTGTGTGTGTGAAGGAAATTATGCTTTTTCTTTTTCCTTAAATGTCAAAACGTCCTTAATTCTGGTTGACCTTCTTCCATGTATAAATCCAGAGAGGTTTAATTCAGTGGGTACATTTAAAGCTATTCAAATATGCATTAGGCACACGGAGGGAGTGTGTCTGAAATGAGAACATTATGTTGGTGTTTTCGGCTTGTTATGATGCCGACTGTGCACTTGCAGCATCACAGGATTTAAACAAACCTGTGACCTTTGTAGAGCAGCGAAGCGGGGCTGGAGTTGTTTCCCGTGCAGAATGATGGCTTTGGATCAAAGATGCATCATGTTGTTGTGATCTTCCAGAATCACAAACAGATCAACACTAATTAGCGATTTACACAAATGGTTATGCTATCATTGGAATTTCATGTGACATATTAGGGAGCCTTCAGTTGTTTTGGTTGCCGACGGTTTTGGTTTGTGGCGCCTCAAAATGAAGAAATGTCTCTCCTTCTGTTGCTCGATAGCATAGAGTGTGGAGCTAAGACCCCATGTCCCATCTCAGCCTACCATCTCTTTAAACCTCTGGTGTCCACTCATATCTGTGGACCCCTTGGCGTGTCCAGTCCCCTGAGTTGGAAACGCTGGTCTTGCATACAGTATTTTCCTCTAAAAGAAGACTTTTTATTGTGTCATTTCTGCTAAATGGTAAATGTTATTTCCAAATTCAGAAAATGTTGACAAATAAGCGTAATGGAAAGCAATGTGTGTGTGTGTGTGTATCCTAGATAGTTTGTAAAGTGAAACCACATGGGATTTGAAGGGTGACAAAGTTGATAATAGCTGATATGTTGTGCCAGTATTCATTTGCTTTTAATTTGATTTAATCTTCCAAAAAATTGCATGTTTTGAGTTGATTGATTCCCAGAGAATTTTTTTATCTGTAACAACATCTAAAACAGTGTTTAGACTACTCAAAACCAGACTGCTGAAAAAGCAAAGAAATGCATCCTTCTAACCCTGCTGATGAGACGAGCTCCATCCTTCAGCAGGAACAACATCACCTCCCAACGAAAAATAAAGTCACCATTTGTCACAGTAAAGGTGTGTGCGTGGAGAGGGTCGTTGTCCTTGTTTGTCAGAGGACAGGGGAAATGGCCTGTGATGTTGTGGGACACACAGGTGTCTCAGAGTTGAAAGCATCAGGCATCCGAGGCCGTGACGTGGGGCCCTGTACGGTGGTGAAATGTGGCCTCGTTTAGCACAGCGAAGGACCTGACATTAGAGAGGGTGATGACAGTAAGAGTTGGGAGGGTCAGCTGCACTTCAGTTGAAACAAGAATGGAGGGGGAGACAGGGGGATATACATGACTATGTCAAACTCACATCAAATGTTCCTACTTGCTTACACATAAACATGAAAATTGAATAGCAGAATATGGACATGAACTGATGATGAATTATGGCACTGCACATCAGCTCAAATATCCTGAATCCTGAAAAGTCCTTCTACTTAGAGACAAAATTGTCTTCCAACTGACCCATACAAGTGTTTTCTGATGGTGCCGAAACATTAAACTGGTGGTTATACTTAAAACCAGTGTTCTCTGAGGGGAGGATACAACTCATCAGTATGAGTAGTCTCATCCTTGCAAAAACATGTGTTGAGGATGCAATCGCCCGTAATGTTTAACCAAGTGTACCAAAGGAAAGAGAACTGACAGGTTTAAAATCAAAATAAATAAATAATGAAATAGATGCATAATAAAATCAATCAGTACTATAGAACACAACTTGTCATGGTTCTCCGCAAGTTCAAATGTATGAAAAACAAACAACAAAAACAGAGTGCCTTTGTGTAACGGGCTTAAAGGCCAACCTAAGGTAATGCTAAAAGTGTTGGAAATGACAATCCTCACTGGTAGCTGCAAAAAGTGGCCTGAAAATCTTTTTTTTCTGCTGGAAGTTATGTTAGTTACTTTCACAACTACATATAAACAGAAAGAGAAACAGGAGATTTCTACGTGATTTCTATGTGAAATGAAAGTCAAAGGATCTCTCAATGTCTTTATAAAACACACCAGAGAGAGAATCATCCGTCACACTGCTAAGAATTGCCTCTGTCACTGAATCTCATAATGCAGAGCATGCAAAGGGCCTATTCATTATTTATGGGAGGAGGGAGGCAAAATGGGGAGGGCCTTTTTTATTTTGGCAGTGGTGGAAGGACAACTTTAGTGTGTAATGAAAGTGTTTTATTTTCAGAATTTTCAACTTGGTATCTCCCACCTCGATCTAAACCTCACTGTGTCTCACGTCCCGCCTTAACCGCCGTCATGCCACAGTGCGGCTGGACGATCCCGTCTTCATGACAGCATTCTCAAACAAATATGTGGTGTCTTTATATTGACTGGGCACAGCATATTGATCACCTCCAACTGATGAAGAGAAAGTTATCTGCACTGCAGAGGACAAGAAGGCACACACTGGGGGCAAGTACTATGAAGACTCTTCGCAGTCCCTTCAGGAGAGAGACCAGCCCTTCCAAATACCACATTTATCTCGCATTGCGATTCTCCGTGTACTCGTACCCTGAGTGCACATTTACTACAGTGCAATGCAAGGTTACAGTGAACGTGAAAGCACACACACTGAGAGGGGAACAGTTCCATTTTTTATTTTTATGGCTGCCATTACAGAATTCTGCCGCTCCTGCCACTGTTGTGTATGTCATTAATATGCATAATGTTGGCTCTGTTTGTGTGTGTGATTTTGTTGGTTTTGTGTGATAGGAGCGGTGACCATCATGCATACATAACTTGTGATGATGCAATTTTTCGTAGGGGGGATTTGGATTTTGCTGATGAAATTAGCTTAGTTTGTTTTAGTAGTGACTCTCACTCCCTACGTGCTGCTTGCTTGTTGCATTGGCTGGACCACCCCTGGAAGGGGAGTCAGAGGGCCGGGCTTTAAGAGTCACTGGAAAAGGTCAGCCTTTGTTTTTTATTTTCTCCAATACTAGTCACCTTTGGTGTGAAAATAATAAAAAAAATGGTTATTTATGGTGGAAGAAGGGTCATGAATTTTCCCACAGTCACTCAGGGAGTTTCAAGGAAAAATATTTGTGGCTCAACGTAGCTCAGGAGGGTCAAGATAAGAAAAACAAAGTCACCACCCCTTTTTTCACACTACATTATTTAAGGACCGATTTGCCTCTCTGCTCTGACAGGGGGGGCAAATGAGCGATCAATTGGAGCTCGCCAATTGTTATGATTTAACTACTCAACAATGCATCAAAATGGCTTGCCGACGCGTTGCTGATGCCATCTAGATATCTAACAAGCTAAATTTCCGGCGCTATCGGACGACTCGACATCCTGCCAATGTGAGCAGGCAGCTACTTTTTCACTACAAAACATTGTTAATCCCTTGTAACTGTCTCTATAATTCAGACAACCCCCGCTACACCCATGTCCTAATCCATTCTTTCACCCATATTCTGTGTCTTTATAATGTTTATCTTGATAATAATAAACAAGTCTTGTTTTGTGTCATTTCCTGTGTCACTTTTCCCATCTGTTTTCTGGACCGAACGCGGTTTGAAGACCGGTTGTCAGGTGACAGAGTTGTTCTCAGCTCGTGTAGTGTGTGACCCTGTATGTGACCAATCAGGGTCACATAGTGTGAACACCACAACGGCTTCAAGACTCCAGTTACATGAAAGCAAGTTATGCAGTATGAACAGCACGGCAATCAACCCATGTTGAAAGCCATCGGTGCTGCACAAGCTTAAATGGAATCCAGCCTTCTTTCATTTTATTATTTACACATGTGTTTTTCCCGCTGAATGACGTCAAACTGTCTTGTGTAAACTCTTGTCATTCTGCTAATTTTCACAAAGCTCCCAGAATGGCTGAAGATTGGGTTCTTTGTAGGGATAATGGATGAGGGAAGTCGGGATATCTGCATTGTTTTAATGAATGGAAAAAGTTCTGTTCACAAAAATGTCATTTATTTCAGTGAATGTGTGCCTTCACATACACATTTGTGCTGCTTGCACACACTCAGCAACATCATGATGTGAGTGAAACGGAGCTGTGAGGTTTCTCTCTTAACCAGAACAAACCCATACGGATGCTCCAGCAGCTGAACGACTGTCAGTGAATTGTCTAACAGTCACTGGAGACATCAGGGGCAGCAAGGTCATCCTTCCTGCTTGGTTAGGCACATGCACGCGCACACACTCACACACAGGTGCTCATTGTTCAGTCAGGCTGCTATCAACCTTCACGCCTGGGGCTATGAATCAATTGAAGGGAGAGAGGGAGAGAGACTGAAAGTCAAAAAGAGCTCTTTAAAGTAAACAGGGGTGAGCAGGTCTCCTATTTCTGGTCAGATTTATTGGACTGGTAGTCGACCCCAAGTGTCCCATGCATGAGTGGGCCAGGTGATGGGCCAGGTTGGTGGGGGG
>JAPMOB010246148.1:0-14404 GCA_029875015.1 Lepomis gibbosus | reverse complement strand
GAAATAGTAATTATGTTACTTATTGATGGAATTATAGTGGAAAAGAAAAACTCTTCCCCTTTTGCTGAGGACCCCCTGAAACCACCATAAGGACCCCTGAGGATTCCCGGACCCCACTTTGAGAACCTAATGTTTCACTAACTTAACCAACATAAACCCAAAAAGGGCATAAAGTTTATGAGTTAGGGAGGTCTAAGGAGTAAAATGCATGTACTCAAATTGCTAGAAAAAAATTGGGATTAAACGGGTTAACATATGATACACATAAACCAGACAATTACATGACTTTTTGGCACCATGCTTTTGAACCATCTTGAATTGTTTTCACATTTAACAATCTTCAATTAACAAATAACAGCAACTATAAAGAGATGCTCACATCTCATTTCTGTTCATAATTAGTAGTCCATATTCCCAAACACATTTTTAATTATCCCATTACCACAAACCAAATTACACACAGTCAATTTGAGGCTACAGGGGCCCTGGGGCAGTTGCCTTTTTTGCCTGTTCGTAATCCTTAAAAAAATGGAAAGCAAACTATGTCAGATATTTTTAATCAAGATAAAATTATCAAAATTTGCAGTTTTAAGAGTAAACATTTTACTTGTGTTGTAAAATGTATGTAAAAATAATCTTAGTCCTTTAAAGCCCCCATACTTTAGGCAGGTGGACTTTAATTAACAAAGACTGATTCACATGAAAAATAACAAATGATCACATCAATCAGCTGATGTACATTCATCCAGATAACAAAATCCAGTTCCTATTAAATCAAGACCCATGCCACCTTTCAAAATCTGCACAGCGCTGTTTGTTGAGATCGTTGTTTGTTGGTTGAGAGGTTACATTTTTATCCATCCATCAGTATTTATAATGTTTCAATACATTTGATGATGGTGAGGCTTTTATAATGGGATATGATTAATTAAAATCTTTTCAAGTCTGCAGCACTTACTGTAGTTGCACAGTACAGTGATACAATATCACCATCTCATGTTGAACAGGAAATATTACAGCTGATTTGTCTTACAATGTGACCCTGCCCGTGTGTGTTTATGCGTGTGTGCACTGCCACCCCTACGAGAACAGTGACCTTTGCAACATGCTCCTCCTCACCTGCTGAGTATACACATAAATACTTCATGGTAGTGCAGTACTTTGGTGTTGTCAAATAATTAACTACTGACCTGATAAAGCAGGAAGAACAGAGAAAATTTGAGAGAGGGGAAGAAAAGGACATGAAACAGAGAAGTTAGATCAGCAAAGAAAAAGGAAGGACGTTGACTCAGCAGTTGCAGTCTGCGGGGAAGTGTGTGCTGACATTCTCATTTTTTGTTTTTCTCCTGCAGTGGTTAAATGTACTCCATTGAGGACACACAGGTGGCCAGGACCATAGAGCTGAATGATGGCACACAAATGCCAGTTTTGGGTCTGGGGACATGGAAGGTAGCCTCAACATTCATTCCTATACAAGCTTTATTGTAAAGAATCAAGTTCTTATCAGTTTCTTCTCTTGTCTTGTGTACTTGTATATCTTGTATACTGTTAAAGAGAAATGTTCTGATGCTTTTCAGATATATGCATTTTAGGTAATAGAGTATTTTTTGAATGTAATCTGTCTAGGGAGGTAAATGAAAATGATGTACTTTGATTGGCAAATAATTCGTCCTGCCAGTTCAAATGGCAAGGGACTTCTTGCATACTGATCTTTGGTCCTTCATTACCTCTGTGAAGGAGGTTATGTTTTTGATGTTGTTTGTTAGTCTGTCAGAAGGATTACGGAAAAACTACTACTACACAAATGACTTTTTACTTTCATGAACTTTGCGAGATAGGTCTATTGTGAACTGAGATAATGAGGTTTCAGCTCATGGGACAACTATGTTTTGACATAATGTAATTCTACTAATTCTACTTTTGAAAACATATCCACACATACAGTATCTCAGAAACGTGAGTACACCCCTCACATTTTTGTAAATATTTGATTATATCTTTTCATGTGAGAACACCGAAGAACTAACACTTTGCTACAATGTAAAGTAGTGAGTGGTCAGCTTGTATAACAGTGTAAATTTGCTGTCCCCTCAAAACAACACATCATACAGCCATTAATGTCTAAAGCGCTGGCAACATTTTTACTTAGGAGTGTACTCACTTTTGTTGCAAGTGTTGTCCCATAAAAAGATATAATCAAATATTTACAAAAATGTGAGGGGTGTACTCACTTTTGTCAGATACTCTATAAAAATTACTTCTTTCTTGTCGAGAGTTAGATAAGAAGAGTGAAACTACTCTTATCTGAGCAATAACTATGGAGCTAGAATCCAGAGCTGGTTAGCTCAACTTAGCACAGAGACAGGAAATAAACAGCTAGCTTAGCTCTGTCCCTAGAAGCAATTCTAAAGCTCACATAAAATATGTTACTTGTTACTTGTTGCAGGCCTCACAACCTCGCTACACTTCAATCCAGGGTGCAGTAGAGGCTGCCATTGCAGCTGGCTACCGTCACATAGACACCGCTTACTGCTACAAGAATGAGGTTGATATTGGCAAGGCTCTGCGCTCCAAGATGCAGCAGGGCATCATCAGGCGCCAGGACATGTTTATTGTCAGTAAGGTGGGTGCTGAGGGGAACGGGTGTTACAGCAGGACAGGGCAATTATTGGAACAAGAGGAGGGGGAATTACATCTGCTTAGTTTATACACCTGATATATTTTGTTCTTTTGAATTGCAAATGATAGGAAAAAACACCTGTCACACCCATGCAAACTCAAATAAGCTTTTGAGTAACTAAAAAGGAAAAATGCACCCTAAGAATATTTTATGCATTAAAAAGTGGTTACCTTTTTTGTATTTTCATACTTAATGTGTTGCCTATATGTTGTGTGTGATGTTTAATGTTGTGGTTAACCGTCCTGTACCTTTTTTATAGCTGTGGTGTACCCATTATGCTCCGGAGGACATCCCTGTGTGCCTGAATAAGTCCCTGAATGATCTCCAGCTGGACTACCTGGATCTTTACCTTGTGCATTTCCCTGTTGGCCTAAAGGTTGAGTGGCAGGATTCAAATGTTTTCTCCCCTTATTCTGCCCTTGTCCTAGGCTAAGAAAAAATATTTGACAGTAGAAATGAGTTACATGAATGGCTTATCACATTGTTATGGCTTCACATGTTAGCCAATAATTGCTGACAAAGAGCAAAACTACTCCCATTGTAGTTGTGTTTCTATCCACCTAACACAGACATTAATAAATGTTTTGGTTTCCAACAGCTCCTACAAAATGTTGAGTATACGGATGAATTGAAAACTATCTGGTTCTTAACCTGTTTGATGTTCGACTTTATTCAGGAGCTAGTCACCGCTGTGTCAAGTAGTGTCCAGTGGGTTCACCAGAGCTCACCAGAAATGACTAGAAATGGGAGCAAAACATGTTCAGACAGGATTAGTGAGAGCTGTGAGACACTATGTGCAGGCCAGAGAAAAAATAGCTAGAAGACTTGAAAACATCATCCTTTGTTAATTATTTCACCATGAGCAACCGGTTTAAATGTATTAATTAGAACATTAATTAATTCATGTTATTTTATTTATTGCCAATATCAACAATGTCACTTAATGCAGATTAGGATTAATTTATGTATCTATATGTTTTCTAAACTTGTTTTGTATGTGTCCATGAAAAGAGCAAAGCAATCATAAATGTTTGGAAAAGGACACCTGCTGTATCTTTGCCTACGAGCATTTGGTTATTTGTAACCTGTAAATTTCTTCTTAGAAAATGGGTGATGAGCTTTTCCCGAAGAAGGATGGAAAGACGCTGACATCTGACGTAGACTACGTAGATGTATGGAGGGTAAGAACACATGTACTCTCTCTGTTTGCATGTTCGCTGGCACCAACACAGCTCAATTGCCCCACCAGCTTTAAATTTCAAAACTAAAAATATATGCTAAAATAGTAACATCAATATCAAAATGAAATGGAAACTACACAGATGTGCGGATACCTTTTTTATAGATATATAAATGCAGCTGTATACATTCAAGCACAATATCTTACAGTCCCTTCAGTTTCTTATGCAAGTTATAGAAAAACAGAACACAAATGATTTTCTAAACTTTTCTAAACTCTAAACAGTTAATTAAATTTTCTCCTGTTATAATTTTAAAGAAAACTTCATCCGCCTGACATGGGAAAGAGGTTTAGGATTGTTTCTCTTAAACCACATTAGTCTTTCGGTGGATCGTTGAGGTGTGATAGTTGCTGTCTGTTGTTGCGTTCGCAGGGGATGGAAGCCCTGCAAGCCTCCGGGAAGGTGAAGAGCATTGGTGTGTCAAACTTCAACATCCTGCAGCTGGAGAGACTTCTTGCTCTGTGCAGGGTGCCCCCTGCTGTCAATCAGGTCCTGCACATTTAGCTCCTTTATTGACATCAGCAGGAGAAAAGTCTGTTGACGTTAAAGTACAGACCCATATCCCAAACTTTGATTTATTGTGCAAGCAAGTGGTTCGACCTCAGGTGGGTTGTCGTGATTAGCTGATGGCCTGCCTCATAGAGCTCACATTAAGATTTTTGTCTTGCCTTTGTTAGACAACAGATTGTGGAAAAAGACTGGTAAACTGGGGAAATGAACACGCTATCTGTTCCTGCTCAGGGCTGAAAGGTACTTTCAGAATAAAAGCAGAAGGTTATGAATAGTCACGACAGGAGAAGACATCTTCACATGTCAAACCATGATTTAATATTATTTGCATAAAGGATCTTTTAGTAGAAAATATCTGATGTTATGTTGGTGAAGAAACATATCAGATCTTATGTGACATCATAAGATGTAACAAATAATTAACTCATAAATGACATCTATGTTACCATGACATCACTGCTGCCATGCACAACATAGCATTAACATGTGGTGACATCACATGATGTTGATGCATGACATGTTCATGTAATGTAATTATGTGACGAGATTACTCTCTGTTATACAGTGGCGCAACTAGAATATCGAAATTTCGTGTAATGTGTCACAAGTTATGCTTTCATTTACATTGTTCTCTACCGGGAACTTCCTGGAACTAAATTTTGGTCCTACTCAGCATCAGACTTTAAATCCATGTTCAGAAGCTCTGTCTCAGCATCCATACTCGCTCACCTTTTCTTTGGTGTTACATCATCCATAGGTGGAGCTCCATCCCTACCTGGTGCAGACAGAGATGATAGAGTTCTGTAAATCCAAGAACATCGCCCTGACTGCCTACAGCCCCTTTGGCTCCCCTGCGAGACCCCCAGAGCTGTAAGACGCTTAGCATCACTCACCTACTCCACTGACTCAGACTGATCATTAAAAATGAATTATGCGCATGGATGCTTCTGTTGAAATCATTAAGTTAGGTATGTTCATGCTCAGAGGTAACTTTCTGATCCATAGAGGAAACATTTGTGTTGGTTCATACTAAGTCACAACTAAACAGAGCTTCTAAACAAGCAGGGTAACGCAGGAGTTGGACATAATGTTATCTGTCGTCGTATAACTAACCTTTTGTCATTATCCCACCAGTTAAGAGAGTTCAGAGAAGTAGCACAGTTTTCCATCTGCGGGATAGAAATGTACTGTAACTACTCATTGAGCCTACTGATTCTTATGAATGAAACACTCTGCTCTGGTCTCCTTGCCTACTTTAGGCTCACTGGAGACACTGATCCCCATAAGCTCCTGGAGGACCCAGTCATAAATGATATAGCCAAGAAGCACAGACACAGCCCTGCGCAGGTCCGTGTGAGTGTGTGTAATGTATATGTGTGTGTATTCTTCTGGTAGTAACAGTGTTGTTCTCCCAGGTGTTACTGAGGTACCATGTGCAGCAGGGTATTGCAGTCATCCCTAAGAGTGACAAGCCTCATCACATCCTAGAAAACACCAAGGTAAAAGTTTTCTTTCTACTTTTTATCCACATACTGTTTGCATCTCTGAGGCTCACTCCTATTAGTGACCTACTTTCTTAAGCACTCACTTTGCTTTGTAATAGAAGTGTGTTAATTAGACATTGTTCAGTTTTTCCAGGTCTCTCACAGATTGTGGATGTTTTCTTTACTTAGTTGCTACCTCCCACATGCAGCTATGGTGCAACACAGCTCAGATTTAACATCAAATTCAGTTTTTAACAAGTGAAAAACAAGCCCTTGTTGGGTTTTTTTACATGTATATATAGCAAAATAAAGGTTTACAGCAGTAGCTCCAGCCAGACGTGGAGCAACATCCGTCTTTCTGTTCACCTGCTGAACGTAAGTCCAATATTCAAATTGCACCACCACCAGAAAAATATCTGGCTCTTTAGCAGCTAAATAATCCCCAGGTAATCAGCTAGTTGTTCTCTGGCATTTGGTGCTGGGCAGGTGCAGTGTCATCCATGCTTTGTTAACTGTAAACAGCTGGCTGCTGTAGCTGGAAACAAGTTGATGAGACTGAACAAAAACAGTGAAGTTGTGGCCCATAAAGACAGAGCAATGGGCTGAAAAAAAGGGTTTACTCATGCTACAGCAGGAATAACAAAACACTATTTTTCTAGGACTATGAGCTATCTATATAGCTGTCTGTAAAACCCAGCTGTCATAGTCTGTCTGTGTTTGGTACAGATCTTTGACTTCAGTCTGACTGAAGAAGACATGAGAGCACTGAGAGGCCTGGACCGAGGCTGGAGGGCCTGCGTACTTGACGAGTAAGCAAACACACAAGCCATTGTAGCACTAGTCTGTAAGGTGCAGCCATTTTTACAGTTATGATCATTTTTCTGTTTCTTAGAATCAAGTCTCATCCGTACTACCCCTTTGTATGAGGCTGCCAGGAGAGTGGAGAGAAAACTGGACCTACTAATATCATAAACATCAACAAGACCAACTACATTCTGTTGATCTGCAGATTTGTTTAAATAATGATGTTGGAATTTGAAGGTGAGGATGAATCTNATGAATGCAATGAATGTGACCAACAAATATCAGGGTGCTGATAAGCTCTTTTCTAATTTGCTGAAAACTGATATGCTTACTTTTCTAATGTTTTCCTGTGAATAAAATGCTGTAGGTTTGTGTTTACACATCACTGGACTCTTTTTTTTTAATTTGACAATGTGACAAAGTTGAGTCTTACAAACGCACAGTCCAACAAATAATTTGGAATCACACATTTTATTACAATTTACAGTAAGAAGCACATTATAATTTCTTTACATACACTCTCTGTAAATGTGTGAAGGTTTGCATTGCTGGATGCAGCTAGATAAAGCATGTAACAATATCTCTGTGAGAATTTGTGACGAGGCTATCTGCAGATAGGTTTAAATCTGTCCATCTACTTATAATACAACACATAAATAATCTCCTAAATGTATGTAGTTTTGCACTCCAGAGGCAGTAGTTACAATATTTGATGGATTATGTCAATTCTACCGCTTTTAGTCCTCAGGACAGACTGACCTTGGAGTAGGAATGAGGTTTCTGAGGGACTTGGCTGATGTTTTTGGGCGACCTGACCCAAAACCTGACAGAGCCACTAATGTAGGCTCCATGAGTGTGTTTGAAAACACTGTCTCCAGCTGACTTTTTCATGCCCCCAACTGACTCGTTTTATAGCAGGAAGACAGTCAAAAATCAGTTTTAATTTTCTCAAAGGGTTCATCCATGATATCATGCAAAAAGATTGTTAAAGCTGCATGTGCCAGGGCACAAGTCAGAATCCTCAACATATCCATGCATGGTGGATGAGTTATGATTGGAAAATCACTGTTCAGGGCAGGGGTTAGTATTACATAACTGCAGCTGGTACTTTGACCTGGGGCATGTCACTCGACATTTGAAGCATCGCAATCAGTGGTTCCGCCCATTATGTGTGGACTCTCCTGGTTTATACCAAATTTTACGTTGACCTTCCGTGTTGCTTTTTGCAGACTAGAGTGCAAAAGGACAACTCATCTTGCAGGTTTAAGGTTAATATTAACCCGCCATCCAGCCTTTGAACTTTTAAAAGCTCTCATTTCCTGACTTTAAAAAGACAGAGGCACCTTAATGTCAAGTTATATTTTTGAATTTACAGTACCAAGGATACTAAAATGGATGCTCTCTTCAGAGAATATCTACCTGTGAATGCAAATGTGGTACAAAGACTGTCCATCATATGGTGTAGTTTTTGTCAACACCTCTCCCTTGTTGTGATACTGCAGTGTCTTTTGTGAGAAAATGATTCTGATACTTCTATTAAAGATTTTGTATCAGAAATACCACTGTTGTTACGTGGAGTGTGATATTCCTTTCGGCCCTTGTCCCACCTTCTTTTTCTCCGGTGAGGGTGATGATGGTGAAGGCTTCACAGTGCACACACATGCTGAGGCCCCTGCAATGCGTTTTGGTAGATCTGGTCCTCTGGACCATGAGTCCTTGTCAGGGGTGTACACCTGGGTGGCTCTGGAAAATGCCATACTCTCCCAGCTGTAGCCCCCGAGCACGTAGATCCTCCCTGCCCAGACTGCAAGCCCGGCCTCACTGTTAGGCAGCAGCAGCGGTGCCACCAGGGTCCACTGGCCACTGCGTGGGTCGTAGGACTCCACCTGCAGGATGTCGAAGCGCTCTGTGGTGTCTTCGTGGTCATCGCTGCCCCCAATCGCGTAGATGAGGTGGTTAAGCGAGGCCATGCAGTGCCAGCCCCGGGCCAGAGACATGGCCTGGCGTTCCACCCACACATCACAGTCCCGTGATGGATCATAACTCAGGACATCTCTGCGGTATGGGCCGATCTGATAGTCATGACCGCCTGAGATGTAGACTATGCCACGGTGGACCGTCCCAGCATGGCCATATGTTAACCTACAAAAGGCAGAATTTAAAAATCCAAATGTTGGACTGTAGAAGAAAACTTCACTTAGAGCATAAATCTGACAGCTAACATTTCATGAACACACAGAAGCAGTAAGGCTGAAGCTGGAGAGCAGGAGATCTGTGCAGGTGGAGAGGACCAACCAAAATCGCTCAGCTGGAACTCTTAGTAGAGCTCCAGGCACTGCAGGGTTAGGGATTTAATCACACGAGGTATACCTGTTATATTTCATCTGACCCATTGTTTATATAAATACTGATGCATGCAGCTTTCACCAAGGTGTTGGACAGTGTTTAGTTGGTAGTGCTATTTGAAAAAGTCAGGTAGCTACCAAAATCATCCATGAGGATACATTCTCAGTAGGCCGTAAATTCCTCCACCAAATTTCATGGAAACCACTCCGCCAAAGAATTTTTCCCATCAAACAGCAGACCTGTGTTCCTACCTGGGCAGTCCTGCCACGTAGGACCAGCAGTCCTCAGCGGGACTGTAAACCTCCACAGAGGACAAAGCTCCGGTGTCGTTCCTTCCACCCACGGCGATCAGGCACTCTCCCACTGCGCCCAGGTAAAAATCCACTCGCTGCTGGTTCATTGGAGAACCCTGAAAAAACATCACACTGTCACCGTGTGTGGGGGGGAAAAAATCGATACAGCATAGTATCGCAATACTTTCCATGGCAATATTGTATCGATACACGGAGGTTAAGCATCAATCTTTTATTATATAAATTGCACATGAGAATTTTACTTTTTGTTACTATAATAATAATAAAATCAATTAAATTTCAGTCCATGAGGAAAAGAATTTGAAGTTGGAAAAAATATAATAAATTGCAATATATCGCAATGTGTTTAAATTTGCATTAATATCGTATCGTTACATAAGTATCGTGATAATATTGTATATTATACCCCTACTACTTAGCTGCTAAAAGACAACAACTCTAATCAGGAAGTGAGAAATAATAATGGCAGCTGGAGGGTGGGTGGGGTTTCTTTTGTTTGTGCTTAAGTTGAGATGATGTTCTGTGTATTTAATGTTTGTATACGGTACTGCACATTTCATTCGTCAACTAAAAAGTAGGACAATGGAACCGGCTCTGTGGTACCCTAGTCCACTGGTTGTGGCGGGGGTCATATCTGTACAGCAGGTTACAGGCAGCGTCTCCACCGTTGTCCCTGGACGAACTGCCGCCAGCAGCGAAGATGAAGCCCCCCAGCACCGCCAGGCAGTGGTGACTCCGCTGGGCCGGCAGCTCAGTCTCTACCTCCCAGCTTCCTGTTTCACCGTCCAGCCGGCAAACATTGGCGCTCAGCTCCTCGCCACGTTCTGACACCTCGAGAAGTAAAGAGAGGACGTTACAGGAATCTAATGAGGTTCTGTTCCAGCTGACCCATTCTCGGGTCAGCAACGGGTGCATGGTCTTTTAGGGCAAAATCCAAATTTAAAGTCAAGCCTTAAATCGTTAAGTACAAGTTCAATTCAAGCCCCATGTGTTACAACAGCTAGTCCAAGTCATGTCACGCTAAGTTATCAAGAACAATGTCCAAGTCAAGCAACAGTCTCACGTCTCCTGACTTCTGATTGCCTCATGTCAAGTACTTAGAGACCAAGTCCGAGTCAAAAGGTCTTCATAAGCAAAGAAATAAGGCCTGTCTTATTTATTTTTTATAGTTACAAGATATTACCAGGTCAACTTGAGACTTAAATATTTTTTGCATCTCATGTCAAGTCAGGTCTTTAGGGAATCAAGTCTCAGTTAAATCAAGTCCCTCATCAGTCAAGCCCAGATCAAGTACAGTCCAGATCAAGTCTTCATTTTTGTGACTCAAGTCTGACTCAAGTCTCAAGTGTTTATGCATTCAGTACATGTTTCACAAAGGCTACAATACCCCCAAAAATGCTATGAATGAAAACATTTCCTCTGTAACTAATTTTGTGGCAAAACAAATTCTGACAAATGTCAAGAGAATGATGCTTTTTCATTTAACAGTAATCTGTGTGGACTAATATCACATTAAATACTGAACAAATACTGTCAGTGAGTACATTTGATTTTGATATCTCTAAAAATGAAGTCATCATCAGAGTGATACATCCCCCCTCTGTACCTCTCCTCCAATCAGCAGCAGCTGCTCTACTCCTTCCCTCAGCGTGGTGCGTGCTGTTTGCAGGAGCGGCTGGGCGCTGGGCCTGGCGTGGTACTCCAGAGCTTCCTCCATCAGGGCCTCGCAGCCGGCCTCTTCCGGCAGCAAAGCCCGCACCGCTGGCACCACTCGGCCCACAAGGTCCCCCACTGGCATCAGAGGGAAGCGGATGTGTGTGAGGAGCTCTCTGGCGTGGGCAGTCCGCTCTGCATTCTGGCTGAGCCACTGGAGGGTGACCTGCAGAAGCGTCTCCTCGCTGTCATGCTGAACCTGATGATGAAGCCAGGAGCTCAGATATTACTTACGGGGGTCTTATGATCTTACCCAACATCTAAGACCTTTCCCCCAAACATGATCTGGTTTCTATGTTGTGTCGTGGGGGGGGGTTGTTTTGTTAACTGCTGCTTGCTTCCAAGGTCAAGAGCAACTTTCAGTCAAACAATGCAGAGCATTTACCTGGCCACTGGAGAGGTAGGAGATGAGTTTATGTAGAGGAATGTCGCGAATGAAATCTGGGGTGAAAGAGAGCGTAGCAAAGTGTGTGAGGATGAAGTGGTCGATGAAGGCGTCGAGTCGCTCTAGACTGTAGAGCAGAGCCAGCTCCTGCAGGTACAGGTAGTTCTCCTCACTCACCTCCCTCTCCAGGTACTGGCAGCAGAAATCCACCACTTGCCACACCTGAAAAACAGCAGTTTTTTTTTTAAATAATTCATATTTCTTTTCTTTACATAGGGTACCACTTTATTTTAACCTCTTTTTAAGCACTATATAAACAACAAATAAATGTTTAGTAACACACCAGACACATTCTTTTTATTTCCATACTACGCAATATATAAGCTAACTGGTTCAATGCTGTTACTTGAGTACATACAGTGAAGCATGATCCACTGTTGAGCTGCCTGTTCTATCCATTTAACATCATGTGTTGAACAGAGAGTGCCCAGTTTCTTACCTGCAGAAGGTGGGCAGCTTCCAGCACATAGTCAATGTTTCCTCCATCCAGTGGCAGCTCTCCACTGTACAAGAAGTCCACTACAGCATTCAGACCAATGTAGGACATCCCAACCAGCTCCACCTGCAGACAGCAAGAGGACAATGGAGTTGGACACATGATACTGTCCGTGCACACCATACAACTAAGCATCTCTCTCAGCATGAGTTTTCTTAATGACATCACTATTAAAAATATAGATGTAGGTTGAGACTAGAGGACTGCTTTTGTTAGAAAAATTAAAAAAAAAACACAGAATGGGGAAGGGAGACAAAGACACAAACCCTCCCATTGTTAAAATGATCTACAATTCCCAGATTGTCCCTGTGATTGCAGCATCCTATGTACCTCCTCCTGGCGTTCCTCCCTCATGCCCAAGGTAAACATAGCATTGAAGTACGGGCTGGAGATGGCCAGCAGGGCTCGGTGAGCAGGGACCCGCTGGCCGTCGGCCACCAGGACCACATCGCAGAACTGGCTGTGCTGCCGCTGCTCGTTGAGGCCCTGCAACACCTCCACAGCATGGTCCACCCAGCGGAACACCTGCCAACACAACACAACACACTGCCTACTAATTTTCTAAAGGTCTTGGGAGAGCAATTTTTCACTTTTACTGTTTCAGTTCACTAAAATACCCATTAAGCAGAGCATCACAGCCACGGTATACTTATGTGTAGGGTTTTAAGTGCCCCTGCTGCTGTTGTGATTCCAGGTGTCTCCTGACTCCAGGTGGCTCAGGCTTTCTTCTAGCGAATTTATCGGTTTATGAGAGGGACAGACTGAAGAAATGCTCTGGACACTGATCTGACTTCTTGGTTTGGAGACACATGTTGAAACAGTGCGATATGACAAATTTTGTAATAGCCGAGGAGCTAATACTAATGTAGCTAGCCAGCTGTCTACACATATGAGACAGACGACAAGAGATGCAAACAGCAGAAGCAAATTATAATAATAATAAGCTTTATTTATTTAAATTAATTAGTTTGCAGACTGCTTTAAAACTGGTTATTCAATTGGTGGTATGTGATAAACTAGTTAAACCACGCAGGACGGCCCCTAGCTGTTTGGAACCTGTTTTTTTGAATATGTAACAATGGCAGACTTGCAGGTGGTGCAGGTCTTTCGTTCTTCTTGCTTAAGGGTGGGGGTTCCTCTAGACAGACTGTGGCTCAAGAGAAATGTAAATTATTCTGTAGATTTGACATAACAGCTGGTAAACCTCTCTGCTGTGCAGGAGCTGCTCCCTTCTTGTTTGTATTTATATGTGTGTTTCAGAGTCTGACTGTTTGGCTCAACTCTGTGTTCAGTCCACACAAACACTGACCTTGGACGATTCACTGATCCGCTGGGGCCGACACACACGGCTCAGTTGTCCATTGTCCATTATGTCCCCTTAGGCAAACATGATCTAACAGACACACACACACACACACACTGCTATTACAATACTTGATAATATCTCACTAACACCTTAGTGTATCCCAATCATACTACTTATCAACTTTCCCTCTCAGAACGTAGAACCAGGAAAGTTAGATATACTAAGTTAGTACATGTAGCCGGACTTGTAGAACTCCTCCTGTCTTCATCTTTTTATATCTAAAACATTTGGTCCCCATATTCTCTCTCTCTGTCTCACACACACACACACACACACACACACACGCAGAACACCCCCCCCCACACACACACACACACACACAGTGACAATGTTGATAATTTTCTGCCACTTTCTGATTTAAAGCCTAGAAAGATCACATTGTTATAAAGTACTTATCACTGGACGTATGTTGGAGCAGAAGGGATCTAGTTACACAGTTAACAGCATCTGTTGTTACCGCTCTTTTGGAGGAAACAATCAACATGCGAGGCTTCAACGACGACACAAAACCGGGCCGCCTCTTCACACGGTCTCTTTTAACACAGTCTCTTCTTACATAGAGATATTCCTGTATATCCTCAGCTCTTGGACAACAGAAGCACAAAGTAGCACATCGCCGCTAGCCCTGCATAAACAAACAGACTTCCGGTTTAGGTTTTCAAAACAAATTAATTTCTCGGTTGACTCTAAAAACCTTATTAAACTAAAATATTCAAGCAATGATAATTAGTAAAAATGAAAATATAGGCTGTCACATTTGAGCTACCTCAAAACCTGACAGTTGGATAGCTTTGTATTAGCCATTTCTTGTATCCTCAAAACATGTTATTTAGGGCTTCTAAAAGTTTGAAGTTGGAGAATTGGTACAACACATTGTTTAAAAAACTGCAGTCATAGCACGTGGTTGTTTTTTTATAATTGTAATGAAAGGACACTACTCACATGAAGCAATGGTCACTCGAAATCTAGTCTGTTAATGTCATCACCCCCTTATTTTGTTATATT
>JAPMOB010246147.1:0-19388 GCA_029875015.1 Lepomis gibbosus | reverse complement strand
CACACAACGCTCTGAAGCCTCGGTGACGTATGGACAATCTCAACACTGATAGGCTATCGCGACTCAGCGTCACGCGACTTCTTCGCTTGAGTTGAAAATATTCAACTAATGCGAATTACATCGCATTGCCTTGGCCCCGCCCCATTCGTGTCGCTTCACCCCGCCCGACAGGAAATCACGGCTCTACACGTCTTTGCATTGACTTTGTATGTAAACTCACTGCCCCAAACGCTTGCTTTGCGTTTGGTCTGAAAGCACCATAACCCTAAGGGGACTCTAACCCTTTAACACTTGGGGACTCTAACCCTAAGGGGACTCTAACCCTAAAGGGACTCTAATCCTAAAGGGACTCTAACCCTAAGGGGACTCTTACACTTTAACACTTTGGGACTCTAACCCTAAGGGGACTCTTACACTTTAACACTTGGGGGCTCTAACCCTTTAACACTTAGGGACTCTAACCCTTGTAATTTTAAACTTTTTAAAATAGTTTTAAAATCCTTTATGTGTGATGCTTGTAACTGGTGTGCTGTCTTGGCCAAGTCTCCCTCGGAAAAGAAATATCAATCTCAAGGAACTTCCTGGTTAAATAAAGGTTAAATGGGGTGTGGGCCACCCTGGGAGGAGGCCTAGAGCCACTGCAAGCGAGTTGTAGGTGGGGTTAATGACTAATGACAGGGGGAAACATACAGGATTTATGTAGGGAAGTAAAAGATGAGAGTATACTGATGCTATCGTGCTGACCTCAATCATTTCTTTTTTTTCAGTGAAATTCATCTTGGCTCTGTTTTATCTCTTCTTGCTCCCCAAATATTGTTGATGATTGATAAGAATTTAATCTGTTTATGTGTGGTGGGAGGCATAGGTGTCATCTACACTGGGGACACTGGGGTTTATTTGCACAACAAGAACAGAATAAGAATTCCAATGCAATCTAAATATAGAATAAACAGATCTGTGTTGTACAAAACAACAAGCTACTGATTACTGCATTATATTCCAGTATAGTTTTATGTTTTGAATTGTCACCTGCCACCTGATGATTATGTGTTCACCTCGATATAAATACAAGACATTTAAATACAAGATAAAAGACATTTCCACCATAAATTGGTGCAGAAAATGTCTCCAGAATGCAGGAAATTAAGTGTTTGATGCTCAAAATCTTCTGGGGGGGGACCTCCAGACCCCCCAATGGTATAATTTATTAATAAATATTTCTCCTAAATAGTTTTAAAATATCTTGTCATGTTCTCGTGAGCCCAAAATTGTGCATCATCACGTCTCATATCCTCAGTGTCAAACCCCTAATCTGAGCCTTAAAACGTCCCCACCACTTTTCAACACAAAATAACGCCCTTGGTGGGGGGCCATTAGCTTTTTTCTGAAGGTTGAGAACCACCGGGTTAAAGGGTTGAGTATTTTTAAACCTGGGCCCTATTTTCACATATGATTTGTAGGTGAAGAAGTTTGGAATGAGTCCAGTAGAGGCTTCAGCTGAACCGGCTGCTCTGCAGTGGCTGCCCTTTGTTTTTAACAGGAAACTGAAGTCTCAAGGACAACTCTTGCTCTGAAATCTTGTGAGAGGTGAGTTATTGCAAGAAGGCGCCGGTGGAAGAGAAGACGAGTCTGAGGTTTTGCATTGTATGCTCAATTTCTTACCGACTGCTGCTTTGAGGCAAGAATTTGGAAATTAAAACCAAAAAGGGTCTCAACATTGTACTGGCCTGCTGCCGCTGAACTTGGGACACTCAAAGGATGATTCCTTTAAGAGAAATTATCAGTGAAAATGCCGTTACATTAAAACTTAAAGAATTGAAATGGGATAAAAAGTGAAAATTGAAATTTATTTTATATTTTCTGCATGATTAGTGTCACCAACAGCCAATATTCACTCCATTCACTCCATTCAGTTTGACATCTTTATCAGTTAAATGGATCAAATTGGCCAATCGTAGTGACTGACCATATCCAGCAGCTCTAACACAATTACTGACTCAACACTGAGGCTGTTAGCCAATGTGCAGTAAAGCTGGTTGTGGTCCATCCACAATCTTACTTTCAGGTGAACCGTAGAGCTTTTGGTATTTAATGTCTTCTTACTTCTGTTTACAGTGTTCACATAACCTCATTGATCCACTCTGTGTGAACAAACCAATAAAGCAATGTAGCCGACTTGGAGGCTGTTCTAATTGGACGAATTACTTCACGTGGCTCTTCCTTGGAGTGACGAATTGTGAGTACTTGAAGAGTGATATTTTATGATTCTGTTATCTTTTGGTTTCTGCTTATAACTTAAAAAATATGTTTAACGGTAGCTTACAAGTTAAGTGATGTGTATAGATAGCAAATGTCTGCCAGAATAGACAGCCAGAGTCAAAGTGCACTCTCAGGTTCTGTTACAAAAGTAAGAAAACCCCATTCAGATTCAATTTGACAATTCAATAACACAAATAAATAAAAATACAGCCATGGAACATAATTTTACTGAACAGCATCTAGGAATGGGTGCTGATAGGTTCCATTTTGGATCAGCTTTCTGGCTGGATTTGTTAGCTCTGATGCAAACAAAACATAAGAGCACACATCGTCTGCAAAGAGCAATAAAACACATATACGAATCAGCTTCTCATTTGTGTCCAACTGTTCCTGGTTTAAATGAAAAATATCATAATTAATATTATAGTTTCAATAGGGATGAACTGATCCGACACTGATACCAGATTTTATATATTCCTACAGATATTCCTACAAAGACAAGGGGCCGATGTCTTTAATTAATTAAGACCCGGACGTTTCCCTCGAGCCAGTTAAATGTCATCAGCTGTACAGTCGGGTGGTGAGCTAAGAGGATGGGTCGGACAGGGTGGGCCTGTTAGACAGCAAGGATTACAGCTAAGATATGAAAAAGAATCTGTGTTCGCTCATTCAACTCTAGCTGGAGAAGCCGAAGAGCTGTTGTGATTTAAAAGTGCTTAATACTTTTGTCCATAATTTATCATTTTAGCCCCAAAAGTGTGCAGTTTTCAGCCTCCCTACTACTTTGGCAGATAATACTGTCAGCGTATTTGTTTTGGACCGACTTGCTGAGGAGTTGCCTGCAGCCTTTAAGAGACCGTTCTGAGGTCATCTGGAACAAAAAACGGTACAGTGAGCAGGAAAAGGACCGAACCACATAAGGTGGACCCCGTCTTTTTATCTTTTTTTGGGCCCAGTTAGGGGAAGCTGTCTCGCTGTCTTTCTGTCAGCCTAACCAAGGGGAGGCCGTTGCGGTAAACCAGATTCATAAAGAGATTAACGAGGACTGGGGATCTGGGAGGCAGATACTATGGTGAGCTCCATAAAGAGTCTTTCGTTGGGTTTCCCCAAAATTGCTCCACCAGATCTCGTGAAATGAACTTGGTGTCCTAAAAAGTAAATAGCAAGTTCTGTGCAGAGGAAGTGAGTTTCACCACCATGAAGCAAGAGGCACAGCAGAAACAGGCAGTCATTTACATCACCACAACATTTTGCCTTCCTTAGGTTCAATTGCCAGTTTTTAAAGAAGTGGAACTTTTCTAATTTAATCCTGGGTTAAACTTTTCTCTAACCCAAACCAAATTCCTTCAGGAATAGTTCAACATGTTGAGAAATGTTCTTTGCTTTCTTTCAGAGACAGAGATCAGAAGCTGAATATCAGTCGCATGTGTGTTGAGGACGGAGCTAGAGAGTCAGGCCGTGGCTAAAGACTGAAAGCATCTCTACTCAGTACTCAAGTACAAAAATACACCTAAATCACTAATCAACACGCTGCATCTTATTGTTTAATCCATACACAAACCTGTTACAATGGAGGATTGGTTCCCCCTGCTTTTTGTTAACAGATTAAAATAATGACAAACATGTTGATAAGTGAGATTAAGAGATATTGGTAGGTGTATATATTTTTTAACTTACAGAACCAAGCTAGCTGTTCTCATCTACTTCCAGTGTTTACGCAAACCATGCTGACTCGTACTTCATTTGGTCAAGTTACAAAGTGAGAAAATGGGGGGAGTAATACAGTAGTAACATAATGAGTAATGTAACTACTTACTTTTATCACCCAGTAATAAGTAAAGTAATATTATTACTTAGTAGCTAGTAACTTATTACAATTTCTGAGTGACTTGCCCAACACTGCAAATACCACCTATAACCTACACTTGTATTGTGTCCGTCGCCATATTTACTTTGCAACGACTTTAACTCCCATGTTACATTCAGGAACAGTCCCAGCTTGTTATTGGTCCATGCAAAATAAAATCTGGTGCGGTTCTTCGTCTGTAGTACTTTATTCTTTCGCCACGCTCACAACATGATGAACACTTCTAAGACAGGCTCATCCTGATGCAGCGCTGGGTAATTAAAACACCCTCCAACTCCCCATTCATGGGGGTGAGTGGGCTGTATAGTCCTGACCTGGATAAGCAGCAGAAAATGGATGATATTGTATCAGATATTACATTTAATTAACGGATACTTTTATCCAAACCATAGGTGTCCCTTACACTGGGGACACCGGGGACAGTAAAGGTGTGTTCACCGCCGTCGATGCCCAACATTAACCACGTAGTCATCTTAACCAAAATTATGATCTTCCAATGACACAGTGTACCTAACCAAACCTTAACCACAGCGCTGTCACATCATGAAACGATTTTGTTTTTGTAATCGCGATGTCGTCCTTCTCATGGCAGATCAGAAAAGGCTTGGATGTGCTGTTGTGGAACAGCAACCAACAATGTATTTTTTTTATGGGGTGTTTTATTAACAAAACCAACTTTTTGAGTGCCCATTGTCCATTTCTGGCTGTCTTCTGTGTAAAATTTGATTGGGGAGGGAAAACACTCACACATTCACTCGAGCTGCCTGTAAAGCGGGTGCTCCTTCTTGCTCCTTCATGTGTACAACACTGAAGAAATGACTCTTTGCTACAATGTAAATAGTGAGTGTGCAGCTTCTATAACAGTGTAAATTTGCTGTCCCCTCAAAATAACACATCCCACAGCCTTTAATGTTTAAACCGCTGGCAACAAAAGTGAGTACAGCCCTAACTCTTCAGTGTTGTCACATGAAAAGATAGAATCAAATATTTACAAAAATGTGGGGGGTGTACTCACTTTTGTTCAAGTTCAAGTTCAAGGAGTCTTTATTATCCCCGCGGGGCAATTCGTGTTGCAGCAGCATGTGACATAAATAACACACATGTTATAAAAAACAACAGCCATACATCAGTAAGAAACAAAATAAATAAATACTACACAAGTCCCCAAGAGAGAGATTTTATGTCTTTTTTAAAATTCCCCTCAACGGGCTCATTGTGAGCTCATATGTGTCCAACTATCTACAGGGAGAAGATATGTCCAACTGTAGTTCACGCTGTGGTTTTAATATCATAAGGACATTGTGATAATATTAATTTCATACATCTTACAGTGTTTTTTTACTAGCAGTGCCGATGAAGTCATATTTCCTCCACAGAGCAAGAGTTCAAGTGCTTCTGATACCCAGACTGGTGTTGTTGACATTCCCCCAAAGGAGGGAGACTGATGCTTTTGCCATCAGATAAGGACAGAAGGCAGAATCAGTGGCCTCTTTTAAATCACTTCTTAAATCCCATCTTTATAGACTTGCTTTTATGTGACGGTTTCTTGTTATTGCTTTTATCGGTTTCATTTATTCAGCCTTCTGGGTATCCAGCGCTGCTTGCTTTGTCTGTCGAATCACTTTGCAACCTCTGTTTTTAAAAGTGCTGTACCAAATATTTGAAAAACTACATTCCCATCTGCATTTCCATTAGCAAGCTGGAGTTAGCATTTAGCTAAACGCATTTCTTTGTCCTCGCCTGACAGAGCATAGGTGCCATTTGCACTGGGGATGCTGGGGACGTGGAATGTTAATGTAGAAGAAACAAATGTGCATTGTCCAAAAAAAGTAACTTAAGCCAAAAAAGCAAGCTACTGATTTATAGTCCATATTTCTTCAAAGTAGTGTTAAAATATCTTCTCATCTTGTTCTCATGAACCCAATATTGTGAATCGTCATGCCTCGTGAGCTAAAAGTGTATTGTCACACTCCTAATCTGAGCCCTTGTGTCCCCACCACTTTTCAGCACAAAGTGAGGCCCTTGAGACTATAGGTTTCATTTACACTGCGGACACTGGGGACACTGGGGTCATGTCCCCACCTCTGTTTGAAATGGCTTATTTTGTCCCTGTTACTTGTTAAAAATGTTTTGGAAAAAGCCTGTAACAAGAAATGGTAAATAACAAATAAAACACTTTGAGAAAGGTTTATTTGCACAATAGAGAAACATGCAATGCAGTGTTACTTTAGAAGAAACAAATATGCATTGTCCAACAAGTAACTTCAGTAACTTCAGTACGATACTGATTACTGCATTATATTCCATTAAGTTTTATATTTTGGAATTAGCACCTGCCACCTGAATTTTGTGTTTCCCTTCATATAAATAAAGACATTTACCCCACAAATTGGTGCAGAATGCAGGAAATTAAGTCTTCTTGGGGAGGGCCCCCAGACCCCCCCCTATTATAATACAGCGCTTAATATTTCTTCAAAACAGTGTTATAATATCTTCTCCTGTATTTCTGGTGACCCCAATATTGTGCACTGTCACTTCTCATTAGCTAAGTGTACCATCACACCCCTAAAATGAGCCCTTATGTCCCCAACACTTTTTTAACACAAAGTGAGGCCCTTGAGTCTCTTCATCACAGAAAAAAAAGCCATTCAGTTCATCTGAGAAACTAATGTAATGTGAATGTCTAAATATAGACATTCAAAAGTGAATTTCAGGCTTTAGAAACACGAGTGGCTCCATGGACACGTGAAGACACGGGCTGAGAAAAGAGCAGTCGCTCCGCTCACACGTCTGCTGGTGTAACGTTTCTTCAAACTGCAAGACAGATGGCTTTCTGGGGAATTTTAACCAAATGCAGTGCGTGCTGGGAGGTCAACAAAACTCTTGCTGTTAGCATGAAGACTTTTACATTTTGAAGTCAATCTTATTTTGACAGCCACAAACTCTACTTGACACAAACGTTTTGTCAAATAAATACTCGATCTACAGAAAAAAGGCCAAAGATTCTCTGGTTCCAGCTTCTTTGATGAGGATGTGCTGTTTCTATCTGTTTCAGATCGTTGTAAACTGAAGATCTTTGGATTTAGGACTGTTGGTCGGACCAAACAAAACATTGGAAGCCTCTGGGAAATTGTGATGACATTTTAATAGAAGGAAAATTATCAGCAAATGAATCGATAGTTACACTAATTGTTTGTTTGCTTTATTAGTTAAAGACAAATATATTATTATACTTTGAGATTTTACAGTGTAATAGAAGACGTTATTTACAAAAGGTTGTTGGAGCTGGACTGCAAGTTCCATCTTGTTGCAGTTATCAAACTCAAGATAAACTCTGCCTGCTGTTCTCCAATCAGCATTCCTGGCTGTCACTGGTGAGATGGTATGATGTTCTGGACTGTGTGAAATGACTGATCAGCCGCCTTAGTGTTCCCTGGAGGGGTGGAGGAAGGGTCAGGTGTGAGGTCAGGGTGGGAGGCAAACCAATAATTATCTCTCCATTACCTCCTTTTAAAGAGGTTAAAGAGGTTCAGTTAAAATCTACAATTAAACACCCGCGGGTGATTTTCTGTCATCGGCCACACGAAGGAGTGAAACAATTAAATCTCTGCGATAAGGAATGTATACCTGGGAACTAAAGGAGGTGTTTAGCGTGACCGGAGGAACCTGTGACGAGGCCCCGAGGCAAACAATACTCTGGACCAGCGAGGGAGCCAATGAAGATGTTATTAAGCTTGATGTGATTAGGCATTAAATATGAGTTCTTTGTCAGAGTAAGATTCTGTGTTTCTGCTATCACTCAGTCAAGGCAGGCCACTGGCTCTGTTTGTTAGTTCCACAACAATCCCTGACCTCATGTTACCTTGCATGAAAACAATCCTAATGAGTTCCACGCAGTGCGCTAAACACATTTAAATTAAAACAGCAGTGGTACTGGATCTGTAGTCAAACTTTGTGTTGGGTTTTATGGTTTTTTAGAATGCAGCAGTCGAGACTGAATTATCACAACATAAATTTTTGATCAGACATCCATGTTCCACAGAGGATCAATTTTAATTTGTTGAAGCTGAAAGAACACAGCAAGAAACAGCCTTAGAAAGTATCCAACGGATTCTGTCTTGGAGCTTTGACCCATTTCGGTTCTAAAAATATTGTTCAGCTATCAGACACACTTAGAGGAGTCAGCTGTTCATTTGTTTCTGATTTGTTTTATGCCCGTTTGTCGCTAACGGTTAATGTCACAGTTACAGATGCACCTTGCAAACCAAGCTAGCAAGCTCCACCCCCTCATCTAAATATGGTCACAGCTGGCTCCAAAATACCAAGACAGCAATGACCAAAATGCCAAACTCTCAATTCTTTTATACAGTCTATGTGCGCAGTGAGCGCACGGGCAGAGTCCAGGCTTATTACAGTCCTGTGACAGACACAGGTACCGGGGAGGGAAAATGGCTAATTGGGCCCAATTTGGGCATTTTCACTTTGGGGTGTCCTCACTTTTGTTGCCAGCGGTTTAGACAGTAATGGCTGTGTGATGTGTTATTTTGAGGGGACAGCAGATTTACACTGTTATACAAGCTGTACACTCTCTACTTTACATTGGAGCGTCATTTCTTCAGTGTTGAAACATGAAAAGATAGAATCAAATATGTGAGGGCTGGACTCACTTTTGTGAGATACTGTATATAACAATAGAAGAAAGGAATAAAAATTTCAGACCTTTTCTAGACAATTGAACATTGTACAAAGTGGATATACAGCTTGAGCTGCATCAGATCCCTTTGCTTTTGTGGATGGAACAACCCACACATCCCAATCTGCTGGCAGCTATAGCTCATCTTCGCCTCAGGAAACTGACAGACAGACAGGTGCAACAACTGCATGCTCATTTGTTTTAAGTGGACGAGACAAAGACAAATATTATAAGCTCCTGTGAACAGAATGTCCTCATTGTTCTGACATGAAACCACCTAATTCTGCCTGCAAATCCACCTTGTATTTACTGTCCACCAGTCAAAGGCCCGGATCAACATTCCTGAGAGAGAGGGGGCGAGGGAGAGGTTTGATCTTCAATGAAAAGAACAACATAAAAAGAGAACAGGGAAAATGTACAACTAACTCACAATCTTCCACATCTACTCTGGTAAACACTTTAGATTCCTCTCTTCTTTCTTTTCTGCATCATTCTGTGCCTGCAGGGATATTACAACTTGGCCTTTGAACTATTCACAGTCAATTATGTTGGGGATCTGTCTTTTGTGGCCAAGCAGGAAAACAAAACCATTAACCTTGAAAGTGATCCATGAATATCAATCACCAAGCTTGTGACAATCTGAGCAGCGGCTGATGTCTTGAATTGTCAGCGCAATCATGAATCTTTCAGTTGTCTTTTGGTGGATCAAGTTTCTCTCCTCGAAGTGTGATGTTTTCTCACACTCGCTCCCTCTCTCTCTCACCGGTAATCACTTTAACATGTGGTCCAGATCAGGGACCAGTGTACTAGCAAGACGAAATACTGGTGATCCTTCCTCACTGATGAATGTTCTGTCTGCATGATGGACTAAAGTGAGTCTCCATAGGGGCTCAAACAGATGGCCTCTGCTGTTAAACCTACTTTTCCCAGCTACTGAACACAATGAAGATCTCATCTTTTCATTTAGATAATTGGAAACACAGGCGTGTACGCAAACACGCGCCACGGCGTTCAAAACAGATCTGCGGTCGTCTGGCCAGGTTCACCGCTCCATCTGGGCTCGTATAATTACCCCTCGGTGTTAAAGTGAGGTTGTTTCGATCCAGGAAGTGTCCCTGCCTGTTTTCTAGCTTTGTTGTTGTTGCTTTTCAATCGGGAGCCAGTGGGATTCTGCTGCAGAACACACCACATCTGACAGTCTGAGGCCGGGAGCAGACGCTTCTGGTCTGAGGCGTCTCCACCTACACACCTCGTGCCCTCTGAATGCCAAACACCCACCTAAACCCCCAGCCCACAGCCCCAGCTCTGAACCTCCCCAAACACCTCAGACTCCACTCAGTAAGTAAGGCACTCACACCACTAGCAAAGTCTTCCTAAACCTGGTTTACACAGAGCCAGAAGTGTAAGCAGCAGCAGCAGCAGCAGCAGCAGCAGACTAAAGGAACTCAGCCGCCGTCCTGTTGTCCGAACACATAAATAACCCGCATGCACAGATTCATAGTAAAGGAGATGGGAACCATAAGACTTCTATCTAAGCTTCATTATAAAATACTTGACGAGCTGGTTTGGGCTCTAATTGTTGTACTTTAAAGGGTTTATGACGCCCCTCCCTTCATCCCTATTTTATGAGAAGTTAGTAGTAGAAATTTAATGTAATACACTCTGATGATGGTCCGCCTGTTCTTCATCAGTGCCTCGTTTTTTTCCCCCTTCGGCAAACTAAAGAAGAGAAGAAAAGGTATGTGACGATAGGAGAGGAGGTGATCTGAGGAGAAACGTTCTTGTTCTGGTTCCAGATTCTAAGGAGCCCTGTGATTTATTACATACCGTATGTATTCTGGCCTGATTCCTGGTTCACCTGCTGCAGCACCAGGCAGTGAGATGTCTTTATTTGCCTTCCTCTCGTCTGATGTGAGAGTGGAAACAAAGTGTCTTTGACATTCAGGTGTCAACTGTAAGAAGGAGTCCTGGAGGTGATGGCAGGGCCCCCAAAGAGCCCCGGGCCCCGTTTTAGAAAGCGGGATTAGTGAAAAGAGTGTGCTGAGCCCGAGATGAGGGAAACTCCTGGTTTTCTGTTTCAGAGAGCGAGATCAGATAAACCCTAGGTCAGTAACCCCGGCAACTTACGCTGTCACACAAGTGAGTTTCTCTTTGACTCCTCCCCTCCCGCAGAGCCTGAAGCGGCTGTCTGACATTTCCTCATTCAGACTGTCGATATCAAAACACATATTGGAACACGTCTCAAAATCCCGATTCAGAACAGCTATTCATTTTTTTTACCCAAACATGATGCTGTTATGATCAATCTGTCATCGATGTGCAGACAGAGAGGTCGCTTTGGACGTCAAATTTATCCTCAGCACACAGTAAAATCTATAAGCTACACTCAGTGACTCTGTGGACATTCAGGCAGCTGTCAGGTTGAAACACTTACTGTAATCACCTATAAAACTGATCAGTGATCAGTAACCTTTCATTTTGTAGTTGCACTGACTGGAACATTCCTATCGTAGTGATCATGTTGGAGATAATGTGACTCTTGGTGAGTGAGGATGCAGCTGAAGCAAATAAATGTAGTGAGTTTTTCATCGTTATGTGCAGATAGTCAAAGTGTTTTGACATTTTATTTAATACGAAATTAACAAGATTTTAGTGATGGAAAATAGACGTCTAAAACTTTACGGTCAGTTTGAACCTAGACACATTTTCCACTGCAAAAAAATCATTAATATTCTAACCTACAGGGTCAGACTGGTCCACGAGTAAACTGCGTCTGATCTGTTTGGTTTATATTTTTCTTGTCTCTGAATAATTACAGACAGGTTTGTGTTAGTGCTGTAGGAAGTTACACTATGAGGTTACAGTGTTAGCATGACGTTACTCTTAAACTGCTGGATGACCCAAATTTGTTAAAATGGCAGGGACGGGGTGATTTGAGCCAAAAGACCCGGGGGAAGTTGAGCCAGATATTTTACTGTAATTTTACTTTTCATTCTTCTTCATCACCTAAATGATGTGACATCATGCATTTTAGACCAGAAACCATCATGTCCGGCTTCTATAAATGAAACACAGACTGGCTTAAACTTGTGGGTTTGGACAGAGCAGTGGGAGAGGGACAAAAATGGGAAGTCCATTCATCAGGTTGACGATCAACAGGATGGCTTTAAAGTGATACATCGATATGAATCAACCAGGAGACGCAGCTGCAATGTGTCACTATCTAAGTGCAGTTGAATGTCGGGACCTGGCTTTTGAGTTTGCACGATAAAATGCCATTAATGTCCTCGACCCCCATGTGGCTCAACTTCCCCCTCAAACAGGAGAGCTCCAGCACTTTATCATTCATTAGGGAAATCCCAGTGTGGTAAACTGACTGAGCTATGCTGCATAAAATGTAATATTGTTAACGTATTGATCGTTCCTCCTCCACTCCTGCTTTTTAACATATAGTATCTCCACCCCTCACATATTTGATTCTATCTTTTCATGTTTCAACACTGAAGAAATGACCCTTCGCTCCAGTGTAAAGCTGTGAGTGTACAGCTTGTATAACAGTGTAAATCTGCTGTCCCCTCAAAATAACACATCACACAGCCATTAATGTCTAAACCGCTGGTAACAAAAGTGAGGACACCACTAAACACACTTGTCTGGGACTTGCTTACATAAAACAAGGATGAAGTAATGCTTATAACAAAACAGACTCTGCACAGGCTCCCAATCCACAGCAGGGGTATGAACGAGCAGCAAATAAAATCCAGATCCCCGCTGAGAGTCTGTGTAGACACAGCAGCTTCAACGTCCAGCTTCATCAGTTCCAGCACATTTTAACCGCCATAGTCACATTGAAAATGATCGGCTCAGCCACAGCGGGACATTTAAGCATCAGGACAGACCAGCAGACAGCAGGCAAACAGGAAGTGTCTGCTGCAGATGAAGTCCATAAGTTATCGACTGCACAACCCTGACGGCCTTCCTTTGTTGTTGTTGACAGAAGTCGCCATGCAGCATGTTCCCATCTCAGGCGTCATACATACACGCTTGACAAGTGTGTATTCTCCTTCTCTCCCCCAATGTTTAATCCTCCCACCAAGAAAGCCATAAAATGCCACAAAACAAGACATCTAGAGGAATGTAAAAGTTGGAGTGAGAAACCTGCCTTGGCTTTTATTTGTCTGGCGTCTTGGGTGTAAAACTGCGTTGTGCTGCCCGACGCAGTTACAAAGCAATGTGTCCAGCTGCGGCTTATAATCAATAACAGGCGTCCGATCAAAGGGTGTGTCGATCAGATAAAAGACATTAGTGAACTGAAAAACTTTTGTTTAAGCCGCTTAGCTGTTTTCTGTATTTCGAAACACAACTCGTACCAGTTTCAGTTTTTGGAGATGAATTTGATGGAGCCTCCTCTCCGCTCTGTCTCTGTCTAGAAGCCCGACTGTCTCCTCTCTTGAAGTTTCCCCCTGTGTATCTCCGGACTCTCCCTTTCTGCCCTTGTAGTTTTAATATTCCCTCTCTACCTTTCCTTTTCCTGCTCAGGAAACGATCCATACTGAAGATAAATCTTCAGAATATGATTATACACCCTGTTTTACAATCAGGCCACTGTTGCACTGTGAATTGACCAAAATTAATATCAATAAAATGCCTTCTCAGTCTGTGAAGGGAAATTTTCTTTTTCCCTTGAGAAGAGAGACTGCGAAAGAGGAAAGTCAAGGGTCAGGGTCAGCTACAGAGCAGCGGCCTGTTGGGTTTCATTGTTTAGGGTGGTGATGGCGCAGTGGGTAAGACACGTGCCTTTGGTGTGAGAGACCCGGGTTTAATTCCCCGCTGCGGCACATCCTCCAGTGTGTCCCTGAATATCTGCGACGTTGTTCTTTCTCTGCAAATAAGTTGTATTTCTCTCCATTCTTTTTATTATTCTTCAATAACTTACATTGTCTATTCCATCTTTATATATTTACACACTTATTTCTGTCAGCTGTATGTTTGTCTGCGTGTAGCACCTCATCACCAAAGCAAATTCCTTCCTTGTATGTGTAAAACACTACTTGGCATTAAAGCGGCTGAAGGTAGATCAGCTGGTCGGTGCAGGTCCAGTTTTCTTTAAGTGAACACCTAGTATAAACTATCCAACTGTTAGTTTACGTGAAATATCAATAATGACAAATTAAATTTCTCATTTTTATTTAGAACAATTACTAAATTATTTATACAGTATTTATCTGTTTTATACAAATGTATGTAAAATGACAATAATTATCTGTAAATAAATATGTAGCTCAGTAAATACAGGATTTTATCCATGCTAACAAGTTAATGTTTTTCTTTGTAATTTAAGGTAAGTTTTACTAGTTGAATATTTCGTTGTACTTTTACATTTTAACACCTAACTGGGCCTTAAAAACTTACCTGTGGAAACATACACGGTGTATACTGTACAGGGATTAATAGAACTTTACCATTATTACCTTTTTATTCATACACTGCAATGAAAACACCATTTGACCAATTAACCCTCTATTGCACCGCGCTGCCATATTGCAACAATTACTTTACCTCCATTTGATTAATAGGAAATGATTTAAAATCCATGATTTTGCTTTTTAATGGTGACAAATGTGTCTTTTATTTTGAAACTTTTATTTTATTTTGATTACATCACATCAGCAGGAAATCCTGTTTCCCCGCCTCTTTCACACTGCAGAGGTCATGAGCTGAGGTCGGCTAAAATTGGCAAATTTTTCAATATTGATGAAGAATTCCTTCAGGACAAAAATGGAAGCTTTATCTGGGCTAAGTAAACTTTCAGTTTTCCTCATTTAAACTAGTTAAGATCATTTTTTTGTAAAATGCCATGGAACCCTAACACTGACCTACACGATCTGCAGGGTCCATATTTTATGTGTGAACTGAGACATTTTGGTGAGGACTGAGATGTACTGGTCCTCTTCTATCTCTCCTTTGTGGAGAGAATATTAACCTGTTGTTGCATTGCCTGGTATTTCTCATTCTCAGTAAATAAAGTACAAGGTTGTTTATCAGTCATCAGCACAAGGCTGCTTAACGAAACAAAATCTGCAGTTCCTTCCTGTTAGTGTGTAAGTGTAGGCCTATTTATAATAGTAATATATAAAATAAAATATATACAGTTATTTATATACAGTACATAAACACAACAAGAACATTCCACAGGGCATTTTTTGAATTTGCATCTGGGGTGAATGTAAACAGCATGTGATGATATGAAATATGATATGATTGATCCTCAATCAAGCAGAAATGACAGGTGAGGTGGAGACAACATTCTTTTACTCAAATGTGATAAAAATAGAAGCACAACAGAGCAATATTTTGAGAAATTCCGTCTCTTAATACCGGATATCACAGACTTTCAATCTAACAATAAATTAAGAACAGTAAGAGAACTCTGCGTCCCTGTGTCACAACCTGAGGGACAGCGAGTGAAGCCTTATTAAAAAGTAAACTTCTTTGATTTTGTTGCAAACTGCTTTGGCAACAATCCAGTAAGGCACACTGAGGGCCGGCCCTGCAGCCCTGGGCGAGCACGGATAGATGGTCAATGATGAATACGTGTGATCTGCATACGTGTCAACCTCAGACCAGACCTAACCCCGTATCTGGGAATGTGTCCCCCCGTAAACTGTGTTTCAACCCAGAGACTGTTTCTTGCATTGTGGTGAATTTATGAGTATTTTTTTCCTGAATTGCAAGAACACTGGCTTAGTTTCAACGGTGGAGGGGACAAATGAAGAGGCGGCTCTACCCAGAACATTTTAAGCATTAAAGACTTGATTTCCTGCATTCTGGTGAACATTTCTGCAGCAATTTATGGTGGAAATGTCTTCATCTGTGTAAAGGGAAACGATATTCAGGCAGCAGGCGACGATACAAAACCTAAAAAATGTAAAGGATATAATGAAGGAAGGCTCTCTGGGTTCATTCTGAAGCTTCTGCTTTTAAACATGTTTTGAAACAGTCATAATTTAATAAGAATTCTCCATATTTTTAAGTCTCCCTGCCCTGTGCTCTGCTGTGCATTATGTTACTGCTCTGCTGGTTGTAGGCTATCCCTTCAGACCGTAACACAGCAACAGGTTTGGACTGCATGCTGCATGTGAAACCAACTGAAAACACTTCTGATCAGGCGGAAATCTCACCACGAATCCACACACGTTAACTTCGGCAGCGCCAATGTTGAAGTTAAGAGTTACACTTTGGATGTTTCAAAACTCTACCAGTTATGTTACGTCTGGACTCACAGTGCCAGGTGAACTTGGTTAGTAGTGCGGTTTACGCCGATGTAGCATCAGCTGGGCTGAGCTGATTAGCGCCGAGCCGAGTTTCTTTTGTTTCTCCTGATACAAATGTGCTATTTTGCTTCCCTCTTGGTTGAAATTCTCAAGCCTGATTCACTATTGTGATGTCACTGGTCCTGGAGTACACTTGTGCAACCACAGGAGGTCAGCAGGGGGTGTTGAAAAGAAAAGAGTGCTAGGAGCGAGGCTTTGGCTGACCCCACGTAACTGTGAAAGGCCAATGTGTACTTTAGTCACAGCTGGTGAGTGTGAGGCAGCAGGGAATCCGACCCACATGCAGAACGGCTAAAAGGCAGGCAGGCTTCAACGCAACCGCCGGAGGAAGGGGAGAGCGGGGTGAGTTGAGCCGCTTTTTACTTGAGGTGTCTTTAAACTGAGGTCATGACAGTAATGTCTCCAACTAGAATATGCACATATATTTTAGGATGCGGTGCGTCCCTGAATAATCAGTTTAGATCTAAACAAAGAAGAGTGGACTCTCTGCTCAACGTGCCCCATATGAGGGGTAAGTTGAGCCACACGGGGGTCCCCCAAAGAGGAGTTGAGGCCGCTCTGTGTTCCTTCATTTTGTAGAAGTTTTGTCCGTGGTTGCCGGGAAACAAGGGGTGGCTCAACTTCCCCGCAGGCTCAAATCACCCCGCTCCCCTGACACGACACCTTTGACGGTCTTACAGGGAAGGAATGGGCCGGTGTACATACTGAGAGGCTGATGAGGGAATGAGATGCAGGTGAGGAGGCAGGCAAGGCAACTGCAGATGAGGGAAGTGGGACCAGGTGTGAAGAGGGGCGGGGCAGTCAGGTGATGGGGAAAGTCAGGGGGGCACCTAAAAGGTCGGTCGGGGCAATTAGTTAAGCGCCACAGATGCAGTCAGCGTGGGTCTGTGTGGAGTTCACGGCTATACAAATCGTCTGTCAGTCATGTTGATTGTTGTTATTTATCGTTATTGGTTTCTGGGGATGATAGATGAGGGAATTTCAGAGCTTTTCTGTTGCCAAACCACAGTAATCTGGTGTGACGACTGCAGCAGCTCGTGTGTCACGTCTGACAGCCTGAACCAAATGAATAAATCACGACAGATGGGCTGGTTTGGCAAACAGCGAGTTTTCCTTTCTTTCAGTGCTTAGTCTTATCACTATCATTTCTAAATTAAGACAAAGCGAAGAAGCGAAACAGCTTATGCTAATGTACCATGACCGTGTAAACACACAGCACCATGTCAAAGTGCTGATGCACACGAAGCTGTTGGCCTACAGATGTACGCATTTATATCTGATGATATTAATCTAGAAATAACTTTTTTTATTGTTATGTTTTCTAATTATTAGAAAAAGGAAATGCCAACCGCACCAATTTCACATTTAGTTTGTTGGTAGAAACCAAAACCTCCAAATCAGACCCTCAAATCTGAAATATCCAGGGTGAGATTTAGCAACGGTTCTCGAAATAAATCGGAATCTTTGGCCCACACTAAAGCAGTGAAGTGCAGGATCACCTCTTCTTCGTAAGGTCTTCGGTCCAGGTCAGGGCGCCCTGATAGTCCTCCTTCAGCATCCTCTCTGACCTCAGAAACACTTCTGTTCAGATCAGCTCCTCGGCTTCCAAACCACAGACTTTATCCAGATACAGCAGGATTAAAATCAAATTCAGGAGTCAAGAGAGTGAAACCGATGGAACCACAGCAATCTCTGGTTTGTCTAAAAGCGTGCGCGAGCAGCCACCACCTTATTTTCATGCACTGAGTGATAAATGATCTGGTTCTTCTCGTGTTTTCTCTCCTTTGACTCCTGGCAGATAAATTGTCTGACTTCTCACATTTCTCACTCCGTGTTAAGTGAATTAGCGACCTCACCGCACGCTTAAGGATACATCCCAGTGTTATCACTGGCTAATGAAGTAAGGCTAAAATGTTGTTGAGCCACAAAGAAAGGAGGGAAATCAGAGCTGACTCCATCCTGGAGGTCAAATGAAGGACTGGCCGCACACAGAGCCTGCCTCGCTGTGCAACAACCATATGTGTGTCTTGGAGGATTTGCAGCAATAGAAGCCCGAGCCGTATGTTCACAGGGAAATCCTACAGGTTTGTTTACACTGAATGCAAATTTAAGAAAAGATATTTGATTCAGCTACAGAAGTCAGAGTTCCTGAAGGGTTCTGAGATCAGTCCAAGTCACACAAACACACTGAACAACCACCACATTGCAATCAGCTCATTAACCTTTTAGGCTCCGTCTTACGGCCACAGGATGAGATGAAAGTGAGGCAGAACTGTGAGGAAGCCTCAGTCTGCTCAGACGCTTGACTTCTCGGTTGAGAGCTATAAAACTAAAGCCGTAGCTTCTGTCCGCCTGGCTCTTATCAGCGCAGGCTGTCGCTGTGAGATCACACAGGTCTGACCTCAGCATTCAACCTTCTGACCAACAACAGACAAACAGTTTATTTAAGGTCATTCCTGTTTAGATGTCTGACTGAGCAATGTTTCCTTCTGCTGAGCTGCCAAACTGCAACACGAGAAGAGAGAAATTATAAAACTATTCTATAGACCTTTACTGGAGTTTTAGTTCTTATCAAACTTTACACACACAGCAATCTGAAACAGGAAATCAGCTCTGTGAACAGCACGTGTGATGGAAAGAATCTCTGCTTCAAAGTGACCAGTGAGCTTGTTCACTTCAGATTATTTTGTCGCACAAGTGTTTTACTTTTATTACTTATTTGCAGGGACTCTGGTTTGTTATCAGGAACTCCTTTGTGTTTGTTCTCTGTGTTCCTCTTCACTTCCAGACTTAATCATAATTTCTCAGCTCCGTTTGTCACGAGAGAAACTTTACTGTGAAACATCGTTTTAGTTTGTGGTCGACATCAAGGATAAGGTTTTTCTTACCGTCAACAAATCCCATGTTCAGATTTAAACGCCTCCACTAACAAGTCCAGTGTGTCTCCATTGTTGTCCAAGACTACTGTTCCTTTACCCGTCTTTACATCCACCTTTTAAATAATGTCTGTTATTTTTTCAGTGAAAATAAGTAGTGACACCAGTAAAATGACCCCTCTGTGTACAGAAAGAAAAGGGCCAACATTTGCCCCCCCCATGTGAAAGTCAGCTCCTTCCTCGCTCTGGTGTTGTGCAGTGTTTTGCTGTGTTCTCTCTTTAGGCTAAAACAACTGTTTCATATTGAAATGAGTAATTTAACCAGGACCAACAACACAAGTGGAAGCCACGGGGCAAAA
>JAPMOB010246145.1:0-54750 GCA_029875015.1 Lepomis gibbosus | reverse complement strand
CATATATATATACATATACATATATACATATACATATACATATATATATATACATATACATATATATATATATACATATATATACATATATATATACACATACATACATACATACATACATACATACATACATACATACATACATATAGGAAAGGCTTAATAAACTAAATCTTTTGTAATTTCAGTTAATTTCAGCCAATCGTGCTGATATGTCATTCCAAATTACATTTTTGCTTTGGATAACAGTATGTGGTTACAGCTCATCTAGCATGCCATTGCACATTACGAAAGTGTGCCCTACATTCAGTAATGATTACTGTAAATGCTTATTGCAGACTAATGCTAGAAATTCTGGTTCATTAACCACGAGTGAAAATAAGACTTAATTTCCTGACTCTGCTAGACGGACCAAAAGCAAATGAGTCCCACCATGAAATGACATTTCTATAAGAAGCTGACAGATTCAATCAAAAAAAGTCTGTGCAGAAAACACATGGGAATCAATCCTGGGGTTCGTCATTTCAAAACTGCAGGATGGAATGGCAGATAGGATCATGAGAGGCAGTGAGCTGCTTGTCTCCTGTCGCCACAGGACTGATCTGTGGAAGAAATCACCTAAATAGCTTTGGACATTCGGGCATCTCTGTACCCAGAGGCCTTTTCTCCCTGGAAACAGACTGTAAATGTGAAATGTCATCTCAACATATAACCTCTTTATTGATTTCTGACTTTATTGGTTCCTATCTGTCTTTCCTCATCCTCTCCCTATTTAGAATGACAAAGTGGGAATGATTCATTTTACTTTATTAAATAATCATGGTAGTGGTATGGCTCTATTTATGGCAATGTTGGTCTTTCAGGTCAGACCAAAATAGCTAACTATAATTACTAAAACGTTTGTTTATATCCGAATACCAAAACTGTTGACATTCCCATCATCCTCAATTTTACATTGTGTTTAGTGCTAATTGGCAACAGTTAGCATGCCAACACACTATGCTAAGATGTTGAACATGGTGAACATTGTAAATGATAAAACATCAGCACGTTACCATTGCCATTGGGACTATGTTAGCACACAGACATTAGCATTTCCTGTACTAAGTACAGCCCTCCATGGTACAGCCTCAAAGAGGTGCTGGTGTGGATGTAGACTGTCAGTCTTGTTAGTTTCATACAGTGATACTGTGATGGCCACAGCCATGGCCACACAACCAGTTTAAGAGCGTTAACGTGATGCACTTATATTTTTCCTTAGTTTATGCTGTTTTTTCCTTAGGATTATTTTATATACTTTTTTTATTCACATTATACATTTGTTGCAAACATTTAGTTACAGGACACTTGCTTCATTTCACATTCATTATACTTTATTTAGTTGAACATACAAAAGTATCTTTTTGGAGTGCGTACCATTACTTTTGGATTGTTTTTCTGTTTGTATAACTATTTTTGAGAGTTTTTCTTACCAGTGTTGTATTCCACACCCTGGAAGGATCCATGTAGTCTGCTTTCTTAAAGGGGTGGTAATTGGAGCAGGAGCAGCTTTATTGGGGAGGTGGCCAAATTGGACACTACCACTGCTTGTTCTGTCCGGGGGGGTAGCTTTATTCTCTCCTTATATATTTTTTATTATAGATATTTTGGGGTTAAGATTGAAATAATATTGAGTATTTTTGTTGAGTTAAGGTTAAATAAGGTTGCATTTCTTTTGGAATAAGTTAGGTTTAAGGTAGGTTTTGCTGTTATTTGAAGTTTATGTAGTAATGTTATTGTTAGTTCCCCCCCCCGTGTGTCAAAATTTGTATGATCAGCCAATATATAAGACCCTTTGTTTCTTTTGTACTAGGTCAGTTGTATTTTTGAGTCTCTTATGTTCAGAGTCTGTTTATTTGACTTCTTTTATGGGCCTAAACTTTATCTTTATTTGGTTGTAATGATTTTGTTGGGAAATAATAACCCTTACTTTTGAACTTCCCTTGTGACTCCTTTTGCTTAACTGCTTGGGCCCTCACAGATACAGAAGGATCAAAATTTTCTACTGTAAATGGTCAACTTTTGGACAGTCCTAAGGGGGCATTTCCTTTAAACATTTGTCTGTTTAATCTGTTGCCTTTTTTACTTCTACTAGGAGAAATAAAACTTGAGTTTTCTTATACTTTGCTAAAAAGATCTCTCGCTGTAGTGGTCTTTTCCATAACAGGATTACATTGAGGGCATTACAGTCTGTTTTGTGGCTGGAAGCTGAGGTGATCTAGTGGACAAATTCCAAAATGCTGGACATATAAGCAATTTAAACAATAATCCCCAGGTTTAAAAATAAAAATAACAATAAGAAAAGAATTACATTATCAGTAAATAAAAAATGCCCTTTAATAAAATGAAAATCTAGACCTGGAAGGCCAAGACTTAAAAATATATTACCAAAACCATCTGCTACTTTCAGTGCACTTTGACAACTGTCTGAATAGTTATTTTCATCTGAAGGAGCTGCAGATATTTTTCCAAAATGATGTGTACAATAAATTTTTTCTTTATAAAATTTTCATGTGGTCCCTGATGCTCAGTGCTTTTGTGAGCCGTCTGTACCAAAAAGACACCTTCATATAGTAAACATGCATCCTTTTTACTATAACTTGTAGCTGCTCAGGTGATCATTCTGTCTGTTTAGAGAGTCTGTTTAGAGTGTTGGTACAAGCATGAAAGGAAAGGAAACACATAAACAGCCAGTAGAGTGACTCATTCATGAATTATAGAAAACTCCATAATGAGTAGCTGGCACAATAAGAAGACAAGAAAACATAAAGACATGTCTCACTGAAAGAACAAATCAAATTAACATTTATGGAATTCATGCTATTTATCCAGTGATCCATATTCCCTAGTAATGATTGTTTTTCACATCACAAATGCCACAATGTGACCAACACATTAACACTTAATTTTCAGCACCAGCAGGTTCAGCACTATGGATAGCTCCACATCTCTTTTTATCCAAGACTGTATGTAATGGTAATAAACAAAGCACAAGAACAGAGATCTGCTCGGTGTCATTTGTACATTCCGACTCAACCTGCTCACTGTGCTTTCACAAAGAGCCAATTAACACACTGTCTTTGCCCCTGCCAATAAACTCAACCCTTCCACCAGCTGCCGTGTTTACTCATATAGCAAATTGTGCATAGAATTCCTATTACTTTTGTTTTTTGAGTACGTATAATTCTTCAGCTTGACTTTAAATATGCTGTGCTGAGTTAGATTCACCAGGACACTCAGTGGAAATAGCAGGAATAGATGGCACTGAGAACAGAATAACACAGAAAACATGGCCACAGACAGCAAATACAACACAGATTTGTATTCTTATAGACTCAACAGCAACACAGGACGATTGTCCGATTTTATCTTCAAACAGTGACCTTTAATCTTTGTATTAATTTTTTTCATTTATATTATCTCCTCACAAGTTGGCTCACTCACTAATGCTGTATTTCCACCACAAAAACATGCTGTACACTTTGGTTATTTTATGCATATAAACAGATTTTTTAAATATTGCGAATGTGTTGCTTATTCCTTCTTTCTGAAAATAGACCTGTACTAAATATGTCTGGCTGACATGCCAGCATGCATCCAATGTGCTTCCAGCTGGATCACATCAAACTAAACTGTACAAGCAAGACAGAAAAACATCTTGTACTATACATAGTGACATTGTCAGGGCAGTATATGTGTATAGCACCACAGCATGATTGTATTAGGTGACAGATTTATGAGTAATTCTACATGTTGTCAGTGTCATAAAACCAATTTGGTCATGTATTCAGGGGCTGAGGCTTAGACCATAAATCATTTCACTTCCTCAGACTGTAAGCGTCTGATTACAGAGATAGAGTTTGGAATTGTAAAATGCATTCAAGTGTGTCACTCTCTATGTGTCAGAAAGAAATCCGATTCAGTTTATCACTTTTATGTTTATGTCATTTCCATTTATATGATCATGTACATTCGCTGGCCACTTTATTAGGTACACCTGTTCAATTGCTTGTTAACACAAATAGGTAATCAGCCAATCACATGGCAGCAACTCGATACATTTAGGCATGTAGACGTGGTGAAGAAAACTTGCTGAAGTTCAAACCGAGCACCAAAATGGGGAAGAAAGGGGTTTTAAGTGACTGAATGTGGCATGGTTGTTGGTGCCAGACGGGTTGATCTGAGTATTTCAGCAGCTGCTAATCTACTGGGATTTTCATGCACAATCATCTCTAGGGTTTACAGAGAATGGTCTGAAAAAGAGTAAATATCCAGTGAGCAGCAGTTGCCATAATGTTGTGTGGATGAAAATGCCTTGCTGATGTCAGAGGTCAGGTTTGGTTTGAGATGACAGAAAGGCAACAGTAACTCAAATAACCACTCGATACAACCAACATATGCAGAATACGATCTCTGAACACACAACACGTTGAACCTTAAAGCAGATGGGCTACAGCAGCAGAAGACCACACTGGGGGCCACTCCTGTCTTCAACGGTTCTGGCTGCTGCTGGTGGTGTAATGGTGTGGGGGATATTTTCTTGACGCACATAGTACCAATTGACCAATTGTTTCAATGCAACGGCCTACCTGATCATTGTTGCTGACCATGTCCATCCCTTTATGACAACAGTGCACCCATCTTCTGAAGGTATTTGCAGTGTTCCAGTCTAGTGTCTGTGGCAAAGTTCCCATGCTGGAGAACCTATGATGATGCATTTAATGTCAACCAGCAATGATTGGTTTGCCAGGGGCAACCCAGAGCTAGGTAGAGCGCCACGATTGGCCATTGCTTTAAAAACAAAGTGGTCCATTGGACAGAACGTTTATTTTTGAGAATTGCTTATTGTTTATAGTCTTTATTATAATTTAATAGTTTTTGTTGATATTGGCAATGTAGTATCGTATGCAGTCATGCCAATAAAGCCACTTGAATAGGGATGATGTAACTGTCTCTACATGGCTCTGGAGCAACTGCAGCAATGGAATAAGCTAAAGCAACTATTAGAGAAGAGTATTATTGAAAACCTAAGAAGCATCCAAGAATAGTTTCTGAGGCTCCACATAAAAAGGAAACTCTACATTCTGAGGAAGGATTACAGTCAAAAAAAGAAAGTGAGCGACAGAGAGGACAAACATAGAACCACCTGTGTTGCTTTTTCTTGTTGCAGAAGAGAAAGGACAGAGTGTAGCCATGGATTATTGTCCTGTGGAAACTTCTCTCTGTTTCTGTAACTATTTTGGAACATCATAAGCATGCATCAAAAGTGTTTGTGTAATTAAATCTCATGCAGACTACAAGACTTTCAACGTCAGCTGATTGCTGCCCTGTTCAGACTACAGAACTTTCCAGCTGCATGCTCTCATTGGCTGGATGTAGATGTCGAGTCGGCCGACGGCTCCAGATATGTAGCATGCTGGGTATCTGGCCGGCATCGGTGATTTGTCAGCGATGTGTAAACCCTTTTGATGCTATCTTATAGTCTTGATGCATGTTGTCGTCCTATAGTGCAGTTATTGCTTAACTCAGTTTTAGCAAGACCATAGTATCAAGAAAACAGCCACATCAAAAGTACTATTGATGGCATGGAAATGTTTTTCTTTAAGTTTGTGTTGCATTAAAGATATGTTTCTCTTAATAGTCAAGTTAGGTCTTACCAGTTTAAAAGAAATGTTGTGAGTTCGACATCAAACCACACTTCTTTACTTACCAAGAGCTGTCTCTAGTGGTTGAAAGCCACACCACTACTACTCACTCTCGTTTTGTTTCTTGTTATTTCGCTTCTTTCTTTGACATCTTTGCGTTTCTGTGACACTAACCGGGGGCTGTAAGTTAATCCCGCATAGCATGACCTATCTCCACAGTGCTCAACTTGAAAAGCCCCGCGGCAGCTCTACTTCTTGGTCCTCTCAGATTGTCCTTCAAGTTATGCAAGTAGTATTACAAAACAGGATGGGCTTGGGTTAGCAGGTTAGCATGCATTAGTGGATTCAGTAGATAGCTCTGAAACACAGTAAGTTACTCCGTCACATTCTGCTGATAAGTTTGTTTTTTTTAAATTCTGATCAAATCTTACACATTGTACCTTTAAAGTCACACATTGACAACACGCTGACTACAGTATAAGAAGAGAGGGTTTCATTTGCTCTAGGACATACCAAAATGCGGGTTTGATCTATTTGTACTTTTGTACAAATAGATCAATAGATTTGTACTTTTGTACAAATAGATCAAACCGGCATAGATCAAACCAGCTTTGATCAACAAGCAAACACCTCCATTAAATACATTTGGGAGTGATTTGGTGTGATGGGACGGAAAAGACATTGCGATATTGTTCTCCCCCTTAATATTTTGACTTAATGTATGTAGTGTAAGCAAAATCATTTTATTGACACGCTGTTAAGGTGCCTATCCCTCTTTAGAAACATAAGACATCAACATAAAAGCATTACCAACTAAATAAATAAATAAGAAAAGAAAAATCCTACTTGAAGCAGGAAGATGGTAATGGGTCAGAGATGAACATCCTCAGTGATGGAGTGCCCACAGACTGTTTCTGTGTTGTGGGGCTACTGTCGTGGCTCCTTTGTTACTGGGACACATGTACACACACACACACACACACACACACACACAACACACACACACACACATACACACACGCAAAGTCCATACTATGTGATGGGCCTCTAATGAAGCCCGCTATACAGTTCGTGTCTAGAAGTCCTGGGGTTGGAGTATGATAAAGATGGCATGAGTAGAAACCGGAACAGCTTCCTGGCTTGATAACACTGACCCAAACCTGGAAAGACAATTCCAGCTACATGTGGATAACAACTGTCACCATAAACAAAAGTATAGCAGTACAGGCTGTGACAAATGCAAACCGCAAACCCAGCTCCTTCTTTCTTCACAGCTCATTGAAGCAAAGCAAGACATTCAAACGTGTAGAAATTTTGTGTTGGAATAATAGCTTTCAAATATCCTCTAAAGTCCTCAGTTTTCAAATAAAGCTAACAGCTGTGACTGCAGAGGAACATCTGTTGGCTTAAGCGTACAAACTCATCCAATTACCCTCATCAAGATTGCCCCTGGCATGTACGCATGAGGGAAATACTGATGATGGTTAGATTGTTGGGAACTTTATCACTGCATGAGTCAACATTATTAATTTATTATTTTATTTGCTAAATTCTGGAAAGGCTCCATTGAATTAAAGCTCCCTCACTTGGTGACAGTTAAATCTCTATCAGTGAGGTCATGTAGACAGAGATGTGTCTAACAGAACAACCTGGGTGTTGCTGTGGAGATGTTCAAGATCACGGTAAGAGTGGCTGTACAGTATATGTCCTTGATTATGTAAATCTATAACACAGCCCCAGCCTCCACGGCACAGCACGATTTGTTTGTCTCCTAACATGCCCTTATTGTGGTGTGCTTGTTACCAAGGTAACTGCTGTTTTCACAATGAGAATGTGTAGGATGCCAGAAGCAATGCCAGATTTTGGTTCAATATAGATAACCCAGGCTTTACTTGCACATTGCAACAGATTTGTAAAAAATGGATATGTACTACAAATGGCTCCAGTTATAGTAAGAACATGCAGCCAAGTCAATCAGTAAAGTCAAATAGATCAAAAGGGCTGTTCTGTTTGCTTCTGTAAGAGGAAGAAATGTTGTGAATAATGGATTAGGATCATTATGAGACATAATACTGCATATATTTTGTGTGCATGGACAATCTGAACCCCAGGCAAAATTGCACCTCTTCTGAAATTCTGATGTTACATAAGATCTGTTGGGTCATGAAATGCATTTTCCCCAACAAATGAAGATTGAATCTGACATAGAAAACAAATCAGTCCAAGAATTTGACCTGCAACAATTTCTTTGTTGCAATGGTGCCTGTAAGTGTTCATAAATTATGAAGATTGAGGATAACAACAGTATTATAAGTGACTGGCCTTACTCAAGCACAGCCTGGAAGCTATAGTTGCATATGGTGCCGGTTTAAATAATTAACGTATCAATTCACAGACATTCTGCAAATAATGACATTTTCATATGTTTTTATTACTAATTTTACCAAAGGTACAAGTCTATAGTCGTGGCTAAAGGAACAGTTTTGAGAAATATGCTTGTTCACACTCTTTTGGGTAAATGAGAAGAGCAATACCTCTCTCTAGTTTGCCCTTTCAATACTGATAGCTAAGAATGGATTAGCGTAAGGTCTGGATGCAGGGGGAAACAGCTGGCCTCTTCATAGATACCAGCCCCTCCAAAGCTCACTTACTAACACGTCTTATTTGTTCAATCTCTACGTAACAGAACTGTAAATATGACGTGCTTTTTCAATATACAAGCAGGAACTTGGTCTTGACAAAGCAACAGAGCACAGTCCCCTCCTGTGTACCCTTGTGTACCCCAGAGGGGTATCTGGGATACACATTTGGCCAATAAAAGCCACAGTCATGGCCTCTTGTACTATTTCATAATGATAAAACTGTGTTCAAGTGTGCACCTGTGTATTATCCTGCTGGAAACAGGAAATTTGCTACAAGCTAGAATAATCTAGCTAATAAATAAAAACTTCCACTTAGGTTTTGTAGGTAAAACCTTTACTATTACCTGTTGGTAAATATGCCTGTCATAATCAATTTTCATTGTTAAAATAGCTACACTAAAAAAATAATCTTTCTCCTATCCAAACAGAAAACAAACCAGATGTACCATTCTTGGGGCATGCTAGTCAACTGCAGCTGCCCATACGGTCACACAGACTCAGGCCTGAGGATGAAACCAACAGGGAGATACTTACCCACAGAGGATGAGTGATTCACTGAATAATTCAGCTCATGCAGGACAGTTTAAACATTAATGGGTGAGTGGGAGTTCCTCCCGGCACCTCCCTGGGGACATACAGTAGTTGAGGAGACACTCTAATTGCTAACTCTTGTCCAGTAGAAGTCTTTAATTAAAGTGAGAGGAGAACGCTGGAGCTTCCTTGGAGCTCAGCTTGTCGACCTTTGGAGAAAGGCAGAGGGTGACAAGCAAAGTGGCCTATATGGCCCACTCTCTCTCAGCCCTGTTAAAATTACATGGAGGGATACTGCCCTTGACTACATTATGGCATATTAACTGAGCCACTTCTAATATTTGAATACACTCGCAGCAAGTAGTATTATGAGACAAATGCATGCAGTTGGTGAAAGGCAAATTCTAAGGTTGTGTCTAACATAATCTTTGCCTTCCTAATGACAGTATATATTCTCAGGTTGAGCTTTACTACAAAGAAATAATTAAAACCCAACCTTCTTAGGAGAGCTTTTGGTTGGACTCTTGTCACTTTTCTTTGCCTTATTGTTTTATTTTTATTTTCATGCTCTCTGTGTTTTTCAAGTCCACTATATCCTCACAATTGTAATTAATTGAAAAGGTATAGTAAAGTTAACAAAGCATTTACAAATACATAAAGCCACAATGTGATTCTCTGATAGTCACAGTTTCCTATTATATAAATGTACAGTTCTGGTATGAAGTGACGGCCATGTGGCACACAATACCACAAAATGTGGATCTGGTTTGATACCAAGTAATACAAGGCCAGAATCACAAATATCGATACAAATTATTTTGGCAAATGTACTTTCATGTAGGAAAGACTCACGTGTCATCATTTAAGAGGTAAATGGCAGCAATGTACTAGCAATGGCGTTTAACAAAATATTCAATGCTCCTCGCAGAGCACCTTGAAATCATGCATTTCTAAAATCTTAGAATTGTATTTGAATATGTGAGACAAAGGCGCAGCTACGCCTGAAACTACAGGTGTCTCTCCTCAGTGTTGATTGAAAGGCAGAGGCATGATTTAGTGGATAAGTCAAAACAGGTTACATCTTTTAAAAACCCATTAACAGCAGATATCACACATCATAAATTAGATAGAATTTTATTTTAGACAAGTGAAATGGCAATTTTTGCGATTAGAAAAACCTGGTAATGGAAAATCAATATACTATCCTTCATGTGCACAGCTGAAACTGTATTAGTGGTTACACGATATAATTAAAGAGTAAATGTTCATTTGGAAATGAGGGAAGCATGAAGTCCCTGTTCAATCATACTGGTATTGCATCTAGATATATTTTATGCAGAATGTTGTGAAACAAGATAAATGTTTTATGTGGCTTTCATATATATCACTTTTCCATAGTCCTACTAATCAAGCTTTGTATAGATTACAGATAGCACTGGTTGGTAAAAAACATTCATATTTTGCCCAAATAATCAAAATGGATTTGGTTTTAAGGTATCAACAAACAAAAATCTGGATGCATCAACATTTTTGTCTCCTCAGTACATCACTTCAGGGAACCGATTAATATGTTCAAAATTCATGCAGTCTAGCTATAGTATTAACTAACTACTATTATTATCCACCACATGTCACCAGCTGGACTTCACAGCAACAGGACGACCGCATTTAGCATACAAACCTTAGTGGTGGTTTATGTAACTGTGTGGACTAACCTGAGTAATCACGCTGTGGAGTCATTAAACCGACACAAGTGCAATGAAGAGCCCTCACACCAACCCTTCCCCCTCCTGAAAAACCATTAGCACCACAATCACCACCTCCGCTCCATAGGTCTGCCTACCATCAGATCCACTCCCCACCCACCTGCCCACACACCCCACACCTCCTTGCACTTTTGACCCCGCTGACGTCAGCTATTTCCATGGCAGCGTTCAATAAACTTCATGCAACCTGAATCTATTGTTGGGAAATCTATTGATCTTCATCTTCATCCTCATGAACATCATCACTACCATCATCATCATCATCATCATCCTCTTCTTTTTTTTTCTCTATATATGGACTTATGAAGACACTCATCTTGTTTTTCAGTGGCCACTTTATTATATGGGCTGAGCTGAGAGCCTCTTGTAAACTGAGAAAATCATCACTGAAAATTGATGCTTGGGAGAAGCTTTAGAGCCCTTGATTACGGATGCTTCTCCAGTGGTACAGCAGAGGTCATTGAGAAGGGTTGTGAAGTCCCTAGTTGGTCCAGTGTGTATAAGAGGAGCTGGAGGAGTTGTCCTAACAAATGATCATTCCAAAAAGTTTTTTATTTTTTATAATTTGTTTGTTTGTAACAGCAACAACACATCACCAAATCATTTTTTAAAAGATGTGGTTTACTGTGATAAACTCTGAACCATTTTAACCTTTACTTTACCCAGATCTCACAAGTTAGGAAGGCAAAGTACATTGCTTTCTTTTGGATCTCACTTTGTGTTCCATACTGTATGTTGTTTGGCAAGTGGTTCATTTAGCTTGTCATATGTCATAATCACTGGCAGTTATAATAGATTTTCGAAGGCTGAGTCCATTCAGTAGGTCTCAAAGGCATAGTCTGACATTCTGGGAAATATGCTTATTTGCTCTCTTTCCCAGAGTTAGATGTGGAAAGTCTCATTTCTGTGTGTTAAATCAAATCAATATGTATGGTTTGTATGGTAAGTGTGTTTGGGCTAAAGATACAAAGTGCAAGAATTGAGACTACTCTCTACCTGTCTAATTCATGCTAAAATAGGACAACTTAGGTCAAACGGTCAAATAACTGTTTACCAGAGCCAGGCAAGCGGGCAACTGGACCAGACTCCCAGGGATCACTGCTGGAACGTAACTGAACACAGCCTCAGAGACTGATGAAGGCCAGTTATAGAAAAGGGAATACAGTACTGAGGTGATTTACAACAGTCCTGGCCAGGACTCTGGGGATGACGAAGACACGGGCGGGTTCAAGCAGGATCAGGAGCGAGAGGACATCTAACTTGGCACGTTATGGGTTTATTTCGACTGAAATAAACCCAATTTTGTTTCTGTCGAGTCTCAATGAAGTGTGTTTTATGATGAGTACTGGGGCAGCTGTGGCTTAGGAGGCAGAGTGGGTCGTCCAATAAATCTCCAATAAGTCTGGACAACTGTCAAATCAGAAGTCTTCCCCGTGACTGTGGATGCGTGTACTGAAGCAGCCTGTTCTTCTCAGGTCGACATTTCTGTATTAGACATTCTTTATTCTGATATTTTAAGATATGGATTTTTGATTTCCATAAACTGTAAGCTGTAATCATCAGATTAAAATGTTCTTGCCTCTGAACATCCCTAGCTGTACCCGGAGCTTACTATTTCTAAGTGAGCACGGCCAGCTGTTTTCTTTCATTTTATGCTAAGCTAAGCTAATTGTCTCCTGGCTCCAGCTCACTACTTCATGCACAGACAGAGTCAGAAGAAAATTAATAAACTCTCTGAAAACTTTCTGAAAGGTTAAACGATAAGTTTTTTTTTTGTCTAAAATCATTACCTGATTTTCTACTAAACTAAAAACGTTTATAATAATTTACTACAAGATACAAAAGGAAAAACACTCCAAAAAGGAAAAACATTTAAAACATGTATTCATGTTGACCACCTCCAGCTTTTCAGATCTTTATTGCCAAATCAAACAATGTTGTATCTGTGTCAAGAGGATTGGGTTGCGTATTACTCTATTGTTATTTCAGTTCACACACAGAACAATTGGTTCTCAATGAGGCATGGTTATCAGTTTTAAACATAAACCTGCAATAAAAAGAGACACTGGGCACTCTTTGATGAATCATGGCATTGTAAATTTTGGATTAAGGACACAGTTGAAAATGTCGCCAAAATATTTCAGTGAAGGGAGGATATTCAGAGTTCCTGTTTTCAGAAATCCATCCATGCGGCCAAAAATACACTAATCTATTAATGAAATGCTAAATGGACAGAGTCCAAAACAACAACTCAACTGATGTATTTATGCACCCCATGTAATTTTGCATCCATCGTCCTTTTTTTAGGCAGGATGTTATTAAGATACTCAGCTGTGCATATGCGAAGGCGAGCTCTACACAGGAGACTTGTTTTGTTCATTTATTAATAATTTCATCATTCAGCTGTATTTTCTCCACTGCCTCCCATAACTATGGCAACCAGCCGAAAAGTCTCGAGGAGAATCTGGTTCTCCTATAAAGAAGGAAGATGGAAAAAAAATTTCTAATAGCTTCTTACAGCACACATTCACTTGTGACTTCTGGCTGTATGAAGGCCGTTCATCTTCCCAGTCAATGGAGAGCCTCTCATCTCCTTGAAAAAAACTTACAGACAATCTGCCCACAAGCAGACGTCAACCACATCTCACCACCTACCAGCTGCTTGTAATGCAGACACTGTGTGGGGTGCAGCGAGCAGCAGGCTATAGCTCAGGAGGCTTAATTATTACATCTCAGCTCTGCTTCCACTCACTATTACAATATATCTCCCTACGATGTTGATTTCTCTTGCCTAACAGGTCATGTGAGCATCCCACATCACCCGTTGAGTTGATGCAGGACTTAATTTCTCTTTTCCAGCAGTAGTGGATATATTTTTACAGATGCATCTCAGTGCTGGAATGCGAGCTTAGCTTCAACTCCAAGACCTGAAGGTGTGACTCCTCTGCACCTTTTCCCTTAAAGCAGTGTGTATCCCTACAGATGGATTCTTAACAGACCTATCATGCCCAGGCACCCAAGGGGTCAGCACCCCCCTAGGCCCAAACTGCTATTTTAATTTTCTGTTACGTGTAAGATTTCCACCATCATTCAGCTGAATGATGAAAGAGACACAATATTACTACAAAGACATGTGAGAAGATGACAAACATGACTCCAATTTGTTGTTTGTAGACATTTTGTGTCTCTTTCAGTCTGGGTATCTTGTTCTTATAATAATATATAAGGGATGGCAGGGCTCTTACATTGTCTCATAATCAGTCCATGCTTTGAGGGGTCTGGTAACTTTCAGCCATGCACATCAGAGCTCTCACGGGTAGCAGGGGGTCCAGTTGTAAAAACCCTAAGCTCCTGGTGGAGTTTGTCTGTCATTTGTGCTCCCAATTCGTCCAACACAAACCTCCTCAGAAGATCAACACAGGGAGGCTTGCCATAGGCCAAAATTCATACTTCAAGACAACCCCCACTGTGGTTACCATTTGTGTGTAGGTCATTTTACCTACAGGGCTGAAAGTAACAGACAGATTTGGAATTTAAAGTTAGTTCATTCACTTGCAACAGGAAAAATGGCCATGGAAGAGACATGCTGACGTGCTGTATTGAAATTCTACATTATACTCAAAGGTCAAAGCAGAGTGGGCGGCATATGCAGTGATGCAGGTTAGTGTGGTGCCGTATGACTCAGATATAATCATTGTTGTTGTGTCACTCTGTTTTAACTCACCTTCCACCCGTCACATCAATATTCACTTCAAGTTAAATATTTTACTATTTTGTTTTCCAACAAATCAGTTTTTTGTTTGCTTTTTTGAGCTGGAATTTTGCTGCAACAGCGCAGCAAATGCTCCAATCCTTATCTTCTGCCCACGAGTCTGGCACTCACTCATGAAAACAATTTTCCCCATTAGTCTTAGGTATTAAAAAGGCAAGCTGCTTTTCTTCTTGTTCAAATCTGGAGCCACTTGTGTTTACTCCTTATAAATGCTTGAGGTTTACATTTTAACAGCTTTAGGCTTATTATTTCAGAGTTGGATAAAGGATAAAGGAGCTAAGTTGCTCCTCTATGGTTTGGCGTGTCTCCACTGTATGTCTCCAGCTCAACTGAATTATGTTTTTGTGCTTGTAAAACATGCTTTGAAGAGATTCCATTAACACATCGAAACATGATGATTACAAAAACATCCCACTTAATCTTTTCATCAGCTCTTCCCTTTTTGCCCATTACAAAGAAAAAATGGAAATTGCACGTGAGTGCACTGGTATTAAAATTTCATGGTCAGCATCTGTGGTGGGTTTAACATGCTGGCTTTATTATGGTCTTGCATTCCTGATGGTGAAACACTGGCAATGTTTGTGTTCACTTGTTGCAAAATGTTTACACCAATATGTTTCCAGTGTGCAGTCATGACTAGACAAATGGTGATTCAACAGAATCACCATACAGTATGTGGTTTGTGCTATGATCAAAATATGTTTGGAAGGAGTAGCAGAGCTTTTCCCCCCCCACCACCAGTCATTACCAGTCATTGAGCAGTTGGACGGCCTTAGGGACAAACAGTATTTGTGGCCAGAGGGCGCCAAAAACAAAACAAGTCAACTGGATCATATTATCAGCAGAACAGTCCCTAATCTTTGAAAACTGTATTTGTTATGAGGCTTAATATAGATTCTGCCCAGCAGTCAGAAATCGAAGTGATGTTGGTGTTGCATGTTTGGCTCCTGGCAGAAATAGACAAAGAAAAGGGCAGAGCAATAGAAAGAGATACACTGGATAATGGATGATGTTTCGCTGTAGCATGTGCGATAACATTTTTAGGTCTAAACAACCTGCATTATGAATGGTTTTGTTCAGTCTAGCTTGTTCAAGTGAACATCCTAAAATAGTCTCAAAAGAACAGTAACAAGGCATCACCAGAGTCACCAAACCATTTTTACAAAACCTCTACAATAATCATTTTCTTCCTCTTCCATGAGTGGAACTGCATTTGTGCGAGTGTGTCCATGTGTGTCTAGCCGCAATGCCTGTTTCCCTAATGTTCCCATTGAGGAGCGTTCTGAGGTCCAGTGGGTCTCTGCGGGGAGTTAGTGACTGACACGGGTCACCCTGGGGCTTTTGCTAACTAAGCCATTGTATTCTCCGCTCTCTCGGGCTACAGTCTCTGCTCTCAATCATTTATCTTTCTACTGAGGGGATACTGGCACACTTCAGTCACTTAGCACATGAACAAAAAGTGAGCGAGCTGCCAGGTTAAATGGGATCAAGACATCAATAATTATATTCTGCATGGGGGCAGGTGACTGTACACTCAGGTGAAAATGGAAATACTACTACGTAAAGGCAATCATATGAAATTATGTTAAGAATTCACTGTAGAGCAAAGGTATCCTGTTGTATGTTTTGACAACAATCAACATATACCTTTTTGTGAAGGACTGCAACATGTGTGACCGACCAGAAATAAACAGAAGCATGTTGGAATACATTGTCCTTGACCCACTATGACGTGACATTATAATGGTAGCAGAGAGAGTCAGCCATACAGGGGAAAATTATGTGTTTTAATCATTTTGTTCAGTTCAAAGGTTTGTAGTCACAGACTATGTAGTTTGTTGTTTTTTCCAAGCTTAAGGGGCCAGTATACAGAAGTGCTTGTTGGATGGTTGAATAACTTTGGAAACACTGCTACCTTGCCGATGTATGCATTTCATTTGTACCTCTTACAACATGATGGGCTACAGGTCTTTTACTAAATAGCTCCCACTCACTGAAACACTCAAAGTAAAATTGACTGACTGCACTTGCCATTTTTACTTTTGCTGTGTTTTTGTCTGAATGCTAATCAGGAAGAAACGTACTGCAGTATGTGTTATGGCTGAGCTGACAACAGCGCTTTCAGTGCAGCGCTTTCAGTACTGAATTTTCCTTCAGTAGGTGATGCTGTTTTGCATAGAAGCAGCCAAACAAGCAACATAAACTGGATGGTTAAAATGACACTATTCTAAAAATATGCACACCACATATGGGCTGATAGCTTGCTACTTACTTTGTGGTGTTTTGTTCAACAGACAACAGATATTTGATGTCAACAGATAGTAATGTATGCTTCATTATCCTGCCAAAATATTAAGCTTCAAGCTAAATTCCTGGAGTGTATTAGTTTCTCCACTGTGATATTTTTGTTAATTCTAGTGGTAATCTTTTCAGTTAATGAACAAAATTTCAACAGTGACTCTCACCAAACTCTGCGGGCAACCAGGAATAGTATCCAGGCTAACAAGCACAGAACGTACTGTCTGACGACCCTGGTGCATGAATGAATCTGCCAAGCGCTGAAGTCCCCAAGAAGTATCTTCAGCATTCTTCAGCATACTGTGTTGCCAACAGTTTGGCAGGTACAGGTTGTTATGCTTCCATTTCAATCACCGGCAGTTAGTTTGATTTAAAAGCTGAGCAGGCGGGAGAAAGTGGAAGCTTTTGTCAATGTCAGAGTCGGAGTGTAAGGCTTTGGCTATTTCCTAAAAGCAGTAAGTACCATTGAGGTCCCAAAATACACAAAACTAAATAATGGTTGCTATGCTCACATGAAGATACATTGGCCCAGTGGAGAATAAAATGAGCGAAAAAAGAAACTGCGAGTGGGACCCCAGTGAGTGCACTAATGTGTTCATGTAAATACTCAGGCGGGTTATGTAAATGTTATTTGACAATGTAAGAGGTCCGTAAATGGTGTTCACATGCCCTCATCTACATTCCCTGGACCCGTTGCATGAGAAAGGTAATGTTCATACACTGATGTTTTTAATTGTGCCTGTTGTTAGACTCAGTCACTTTGGCATTTTTTACACATACAGTATTGTAGGGGAACAAACATCTAAAATTGGCAGTAAAATGTTGCAGATAGTAATCCAGTATTCTGGATGATACATACAAGAAAATCTTTTGCCGTTCAATTAAAATTTTCTGCAAAGACTGTTCACAAACTGAATCCATTGAGGATACTGTTGCATCCATTTTTCTTTGTGAGTTCACACTTTTTAAACCCTCCATATTCTTGTTTGCTGCTAGATCCTGCCCAGAGGGGTCTCTGTATTATGAATGGACACTGAGATCTGGCTGAAGGGAATTTTGTGTTTTACTGTACTGTTTGCTGACAGTAAAACATGCTGGACTTCAGGTCAGTCAATTACAATGCATACCGGGTATGACAGGTTTCCTCTTATTCTTGTGGATTACAAGCATATGTGTAGGGAGAATACACTCAATTTGCCAACAAAGTATCCACAAGACTATCTGCTGTGTGGGTATGTGCATTTTCATTTTCACGCTCAGATGTCTCAGTCTGTGAGAATTTTGCAAAATTGTCCAGTTTATATTCTCACAGAGACCTGGGCCTGGGGAGAATGGGTGCAACCCCCTCAGCACCCCTAAAACCAGGCAGTATAAAAAACATCAATTTATAATAAAGACAGATAGACAGAGAGAGAGAGAGAGAGAGAGAGAGAGAGAGAGAGAGCTCAGACAGTCAAAAGAGAGGGACAGTGTGAATATGGACATACAGAATCTCACATGGTCGACCATGGCGAGGTCTTTTCTTAGTGGAACCTGTCCCATTGAACCGCTGGGTGGTCTTGGCCACTGTTCTGCAGCTCATTTTCAGGGTCTTAGCAATCTTCTTATAGCCTAGGCCATCTTTATGTAGAGCAACAATTCTTTTTTTCAGATCCTCGGAGAGTTCTTTGCCATGAGGTGCCATGTTGAACTTCCAGTTACCAGTATGAGGGAGTGTGAAAGTGATAACACCCAATTTAACACATCTGCTCTCCATTCTCACCTCAGACCTTGTAACACAAATGAGTCGCATGACACCGGGGTCTCCAGCCAGTCCCTCCTGATTCCCGGTCAGCTAGCCACCAGTCTTGTCCTGATCCCCACCCTGCTAGAGCCGCTAGCCTCCAGCCTGTCCCTCCTGATCCCCGACACTCCTCGTGCCCTGTTGGTGGATCAACCGGCTTCAACTTCGCCGGTGGTCGGGCCAACCCCTGCTCCTTGTGCCCTGTTGGTGGATTGACCGGCTTCATCCCCGTCGGTGGTCCGTTCGATCCCTGCTCCTCGCACCAAGGTTAACCCAACCCACGGTTTGCCCTGCTCCCGCTTCGGCACCGGCCCTCAACCCAGCAGCCCCGTCCCTGAATCCCCCTACTGCTGTCTCGCTGCCAGCCTTTAGCCCTACTCCCCAGCCTCAGGAGAGGTCTCGCCCCGCTCCCCGGCCTCAGGAGAGGTCTCGTCCCGCTTCCTGGCCTCAGGAGGGGTCTCGCCCCTTAGCCCGGTCTCCGGAGAGGTCTCGCCCTCTTCTCCGCCAGCCTCATGGACGGCCTCGTGTGTCCTAGCTGTCGCCCCTCTGCTCGGCCCCCCGTGGACTTTAGCTCAGGCTCTCGACTTCCTGATCTCCCCAGTTCCCTCTCTGCCCAGCATCCAGGCCGTCCACCTGAGATCCCATGTTCCCTCTCTGCCCTGCCCCTGGGAAGCCCACCTCAGGTCCCATGGTCCCTTTCTGCCCTGCCTCCGGGCGGTGCACGTTCTCTCTCTGCCTTGCTTTTGGGCCGCCCTCCTTAGGTACCATGTTCCCTCTCTGCCCTGCCCCTGGGACGTCCGTCTGAGGCTCCTTGTTCCCTCTCGGTCCCGCCTTCGGGCCGCCCGCCTGAACTCTCCTGCTCCCTCTCTGTCCTGCCTTCGGGCTGCCCGCCTGAATTCCCTGGTTCCCCTACTCCGCCCTCGGGCCGCCCGCCTGAACTCTCCTGCTCCCCCTCTGTCCTGCCTTCGGGCCGCCCGCCTGAACTCTCCTTCTTCCCCCGCTCTGCCCTTGGGCCGCTCGCCTGAACTTCCTGATTCCCCTGCTCTGCCTTCGGGCCGCCCGCCTATATTACCTCGGCCGCCTGAACCCTCTGGTTCCCCTGCTCTGCCCTTGGGACGCCCGCCTGAAATCCCTGGTCCCGCTGCTCTGCTCTCTCTAAGTCCCTTGCGTCTCATTTTGGACCCTAGACCCCTGCCAGCCAGATCCTAGTGCGACTCTGCCTTCCAGTTGGTGCGCCACCAACCTCATTGTTCTAGCCCCTGAGTATTCTGTGCCATTTCTGTTTCCCTGTGCTTTGTTCCCACTGTGTCTAACCCTGTCTGTCTGTCTGTCTCCCCTCCAGGTCCACTCACCTGCGTCCTCCGTTTCGTTAGCTGGGCTCGCCTCCCTGCCCTCTTACTTCGGACCTCTCCCAAAGCATCCTCCTGGCTCCTACCCATGCCTCCTTGCTTCCTTGGTGTCCAGTGCCCCTGGCTCCCTTGTCTCCTTGGTTCCCCTTGCCCGTATTCACCCGGCGTCTGCCTGACCCTCACCCCCTATCCCTCAATCCCTTTTTCCCCCTTCAATAAAGCCTGTTCTTCCCGCGAGTTGCATTTGGGTCCACTCTGTCCCCACACATCACCGTAACAGTTTATATTGTTTCCTGTAGTATTACTATAAACTATTTACGACGATATAGGAATAGTAAAACTACCTAGATACATAATATTACTATTGAAATATTATAGGGCTACTATAGCTAATAAAATTATACTACACAAAAACTATAGTAATACCAAAGCTGGTGAAAAATACTGTGTAACACTACAAACTTACTAGGACACTATGCAATTCTTATATTGTATACTATAGTAATACCATGGTTTGTTTTTGGGGGACGTGGTTGGCACACTTTTCACTCTTTGTTGTTTTTATATCTGGTATCATTCATGTTAGAATTTTCTGACAAACAGAAAATGAAAGGTTAAGGTCTCAGCTATAAATAAATATGTTTATGTACACAAATATCTGGGCGACACATTAGGTCTTCTGCCTCTGAACTAGAAAAACTACTAGTTCTACCAGTTTTTTTTTCCTTCTGCATATAAAACTTTAAACATAGATCACTCCATTCTTTACCATTACTCCATTATGTGCAAAGATACATGGCAAAATCATTGTATATTGATGTGTGTGTCAGTGAGTGTGTGAGAGTGTGTGTCCATTTGGCCTGGGAGACCCGTGGGATGTAATCTCCCTTCTTTATGCCTACATCCAAGCTCAGTGTTCTCAGGATTAACAAGCCAATAAAGGTTTATTAATGGAATAGCAGCACTTCACCTCAGCATGCTGGACTGCTATCGGGAGATATGTATTTATAGATAGAAAATCCATTGCAAGCAGGCATTGTTAGATGGGTAGTCGCAAAATGAAAGATGCTCATTCTTTTAAAAATTCAATTTCTCTGCTATCTATAGGAATACAATAAGGAAATGCGGCCTCTTTGTACTCTCACTCTCAGTGTGTGTGTGTGTGTGTTTGGCAGGGATCAGTAGTCAAGCGAATCTTACCTCAAGGGGATGTGTTTGTGAAATTGGATTTAGCCTGTTATTTGATACATTATCTTCAGCGCAATTTGTCCGCACACTGATTCCACTTAGGGCCATGTTGGATTTGTTTAAGTATGAAATATGTGTTGCTTGACAAGGTCAGCTCCTCCGGGAACATCCAGCACAAGCTGAAATCCATCCAAAACAATCTTTGCACACATATTTATGTGTTTTTCCATCTGTAACTGCTTTCTAATGAGACTCATTAGGCACTGCGGGATGCTGAAGATGAGGAGTAGTAATACAGCAAGGGTTGATAATCCAACTCTACATGTAGGGATCATTGACAGCTAGAGACCGGTTGGGTTGGGGAGGGGTGGGATTCGTTCTCCAGCTACTGTCACATCATTGGAAGATGATGGGGATAAAATGCTGATCCATCTAGTCTTCTCCATCAGCTATGGATCATGGCACATACTGTACCTCACATATGAAATATTCATGAGTAATCCTGGAAGTTGGTGCAGGTGAACATTCCTGTTTTTGCACAGGAGCATCATTAAATGAGTAAGTGACAAAGGGCTGAGGGTCTGTTTCAGCGATGCAGTAAATGCGGGAGTTGAGGGGGGTTGCACAGTGCTTGCAGCGCAGATAAACGTCTTTTCTCTCTCAGGGATAGCTGGTAATTAAGAGCAGAGAAGGCGTCCACTTCTGAGGTCAGCTCCTCTGCTCTTTGTCCCCCCCCCTGAATCCCACTCGTCTCTACTTCGACACACACAAGGAAAATTTCTTCATAACAAAATGCATCTGCCATAGCTTGCTGTGTATGGACTGTAAATCCATTGAAGAATAATTAGCTTTGAATCTCAGACAATGTATAATCTGTCATCATTAATCTTTAACTTGTTAATAGACTCATGAAAATATAGTGGGTGTCCTTGTTCCTGATTCATAACACGCTTTATTATGAAATCCATGCAGTATTTGTTATAAGGAACGAAATGATTATCATATTTTAAATGGGTGAAATGACGGTCATGTGTTAGAGGGAAGGCAGTGCATTTAAAAGTGACATTCATACTCTCATTCTCTGCACCCCCCCCCAACACCCACTGCCACCAGCTTGTACACACACACACGCACACACACGCACACTACTTTTTCTCTTCCTTTTCTCTTCGTGCCGCTGCTCTCTGCGTTCTCCCTTCTCTAGGACGCACTGCATTGCATAAACGGAGAGACCAGTTGAAAAAAATGTAACACAGTTCAAACACATTTTATTAAAGGAGCACCAGATGGCTTAGACAGAAGAGAAGTCTCTCTGTTGCTCAAGTCTGCTGGAAGTAGTTTGGAAAGTTTTTGGGCTGATCCACCCTGCGTGCGCACACACACGCACACATGCATGCAAACATGCAAACAAAAACAGACTGTTAATTCGTGTGCTAATTGTTTTCACTGTCATCTTGCTGTGTTCTGTATGAGCAATGGATAACATTGTTAAGATAAAACTATCAGTGGTGGGTTGATCACTGAAAATCTTTGCTCAAGAAAAAGTATTATTGCTCCCCGAAAAATTTACTCTAGTAAAAGTGAAAATTACCATTTTAAAATAGTACTTGAGTAAAAGTACAAAAGTAAACTACTCAAAATACAAGTTACTTTGTGTTTTAATATTGTTTAGTGTGTGGGGGCCAGAGATCTTCACAAGTAATTTTATGCAAGGAGTCAAGTCTCAAGTCTCTTTTTGGAATAATAAGTGTTTCATCTGCTGTGCATCAAATTAGAAGCTACATTGCAACATGGTTATTTCTAGGGAATGAACACTGATTTGCATGTTGACTATCTAGCTGTCTAACCTACTATTGTTGCCTGTATCTGTTGTTATCTTGATATGGACCACTTGCTTTGATATGAAAGGCACTGCACATGATTTAAAGGACATGAACATAATCTTTACAACATAAAGTATTATTGTGGCAATGACACAGGCTTACCCTATTTTAATGTTAAATGAAGTAGGGTAAGCCTATACATGGAGAGAGACCTGTGAGTCACTGGTAAAGCCCAACAGCATTGTTTATTCCACCCATATTTGCTCTCTCCCTATGCTTCCCAAAATGATTGTTTCCTGAATAAATAACAACTGGTAACCTACTGAGTCAAAGCCAAGATCAGTTTCACCGGCGACATTCCATTTAATGAATTCACCATCAGGCATCGCTATAAAAGAAATTCTTTACCCATAAAACAAAAGCAACAAATGCGATGAATTAGAGAACAGAAATAAGCTCATTTCCATCAAAAGAAAGTCATGTTCTGCTAAATGAGAGGATTCTGTTAATATATCAGGATCAATGTTTTACAGTGTGAAGCCTACATTTGTTCTGCATAAAATGAATACGCCATCAATGTAAAGTGAAAGTATTTCTGCTGGCTTTTGAAAGAGCGATGCAGGCAGCTTTCCAATATGGCAATCAGTGGCATAGTGTGTAGTTTGGATTTGAATTACATTAGTAGAACAATCAAACTTTAAATAGAAAAGGCATTTGACTGATTTGTTTTTGCATTTGCCCAGCTCATTAATATCTGACGCATCTACATGCACTTTGTATGTAAGGGAGACTCTTCTGCATTAACAAAGTTAAAAATAGATTACTGACCCAAAAAAATACTCGAGTAAAGTACAGTTTTGGAAACAGCAGTTGACCTTTTGTTTCCTTTAGGCTTACCTCTCTCTCTATTAAATGCCATCATTTTTTATCCATCTAAACACATTACATGAACATTCACAGCAGGTACAAAGATATAAGTGGAACACATCAAAGTCAAGGTTGAGAGTATTATGCAACCAGGCTGCTTAGTCGCAGTGGCAACAGCCTATCAAGATGCTGGATCCTATTCTCCAGGTTGCTATGGTTGCATCAGTGTGTCATTCAATCTGGGATCATTGCATTTAATTGTTGATGATGACGAATTATCTCTACCACTGGTATATAAATACCAAGTTTATAATGTTTTTTGGCATTTAAGCTACTTCACAAGAGCCTATATAAAGTGTGTTATACTTTCAGTGGCGCATTGCAAGTATTTCCATATGTATGGTCAGCATACAATCTAGGAATAAAAGTAAGAGATAAAGAGAAACAGAGGGTGAATAAGCTTCCTGGACAAGCATTATATTGTGAAATGTCATAAATAACACTCTCACACAATATCAAATCTTTAAAGAATCATATCTGGTGGATAAACTAACTGTGACACACACTTTTTTTTGCTTGGGGAATAATCCACCTCAAAAATGTTGTAAAAGTTTCACCTTTTGGAACAGCGATTTTATATCTATCACTATATATCTCTGTGCAGGTTATTCTTCTTGTCAAATAACTATCATTCTTATTCTTACACTTCATGGCAGCACATCAGTGGCAGCACCTTGATATGAACGCTCTGTACATACAATTGAAAGCATAATTGCCCTCCTCCTGAATAAACTTGTGTCACCGTGCAAAACCGATGTCCAAATTGCCCAAAGCATTTATAGAGTTACCCTCACCAGTCTATGACTTATTGAGTAGGTGGCTTTTTATTCCCCACTTTTGATCGCTTTGAGAGAGCTTATCAAATAATGTTGTCATGGAAACCATCTGTCTGTGAAGCACCTCTGTTGGTGTGGCAGCTGTGATTCAAAAGTAGTTCACAGTATGGCAAATTAGATCATCTACGATAAATTCATACATGACTTCAAGTGTGAGCCAAACTCTTATACAGCACACTTTTTGCATACAGTAGCTGATAACAGTTATAGGTTTTATAAGTTTGGTTGTATCAGGAAAAGCACTGATGATCAGTCAGTCAGTGTTAGGTGGAATGTATCATTATGTGAATTTAAAAAAGCTGATATGCGGCATATAGGCTCTGACTTTACTTAGCTACAAGGTCCAAGGTGGATTTATTTATGATTTCACAACACAGGGTTGTATAGATGAAGTTGTAGTTGCCTTTATGCTGCTCATAAAAGATTTTATACACTACATTGGTAAATAAATAACAAGTCACATACAAAAAAATCTTTTTCATGGTGGAGTGCACCACAGACTGCAGCAGTGTGAGCAGGCTGTGGCTGGTTGGGGACTGTCTTTAGTATCCTTTGACCTCTGTGCACTTCATCTCACCAATATCACTGATGCTTGGTCAATGGATAGCAATCCATTAGCATTCATAGTTTTGGAGATTTGCGAAGACCATGACAGGTTCTCTGTGATGCTGATTTCCAGGAACCTAAAACTTTTCACCTGCTCCACTTCAGCTCCACTGATGTAGACAGGGGTGTGTCTTCCCCTCCTTTTTCTGAATCAACAATCAGCCCCTTGGTTCGGCTGATTGTAAGCAGTTGGTTGTTCTCTGTGCATCACTCTGCAAGATTGTTGTTTTCCTCCCAGTCACTTGGGACTATCGCAGATATGCAAACGTATGTTAGAGTAGTAGGATGTTAAGACTGGAAGAATTTGTACATATCTCAGCATTGAACTGACCACACAGGACTAAGGGCATACTCACACTAGGTAAGCCGTACCATGCCTGAGCATGTTCAACCCCCAAAGTCCAGTTCGTTTTACCAGTGTAATCGCTGATCATGCCCAAGCATGTATATTACATAAATGCCACTGTTTCATGCCAGGGGTGGGGGGCATGCTAATCTCATCAACCCATCTGGGATCTTACATTAACATAGATATCCTTATTAGCTAGGCTCTTTACATGCTTGCTAATAACTTTTAAGGTGGATCTCCACACTGACAGCTTTACATTGTGTGCAGCGGTGTTCATGAGAGAGAGTGAATAAGTGTGCTGCATGCAACCGGGCCTTGTATGAGTACACCTTAAGAAAGTTATTGGACCTGGGCAGGGTCACATGATCCAAACAGCAGATGATGAGTAGTAAGAGTTCATGTGTATCCACTGTTACCATTCATGATGATCATTTCTGAATTTGGAAGCGTTAAAACATGTCATGAATGATGTTACTGAGACGAGATGTAAAGCATTGATCCATTGTGTTGACAATTGTGGCCTAGAAACAATTCTGCAGATGATAGTGGAGTTGATAGTTTCTAATGCCTTTTTTAGGTCAGTGAGTGAAAAGCAATGTAATGTAATATCTAACACAAGCAAGAATCGTTTGGTAATAATGTGGACGCCGCTTCTTCATCTTACTTCCTTGCACACAGCAGGATTACAACCATCTCTGGCATCCTTCCAATCTCGTGCTATGATCTCAGTCTGACAGATGGACCCAAAGAGCCTGGCACGAGACAGCGTTGGTGACTTTTACAGTAGCTCAGCAGAATTGCAGGGGACAGTTAAAAATGTATACACGGCTTTTGTAACCATCTTTCCCTCTTAAAGAGGTAATAGGGCCGTAGCTAGCTTAATGATTGACACAGATGATGATTGCAGATAATTTGGAGCAGTGCCCATTGGGTGCCAACATCAGGTCATGGTCGGGGTCCTATATCAATGCTGGCGCAGACCGAAAAAGGACTCAAAATGCTGAGCAGGTAGAATAAAAGTATTTTTATTAAAAGCAGGGTTCTGAGCACAAGTGTTTAGTCCAAGAAGGAAAAGGTATCCTAAAAAAGTGCTAGGCAAAGGCAGAGTCGAGGTTAGGTCAAAAAACACTCTGGAGGAACAGGTAAAGATAAAGCTGGAATGCTCACTATAAAGACAGAAAAGAAAATCTGGCAACAGACAGCGGGAGAACACAGACAAATTGGTCTGTGTATTTTTCGTTTTGAAACAAAAAAAACAAAAACGAAAAACGGCTCGTTTCCCAATTAACATTAGTAAATAGGGAAACGAAAACGGGAAACATTTTTTCGTTTTGATATTAAAACATGGATAACGGAAAAAAAAATCTTGTTATCCAATTTTCTTTGATGTTTATAGTTTGGAACTTCAAATATGATATGATATTTAGTGATCCCTGTGATATTTAGAGCTGTCCCCAACTAAGGATTTACATGGTTGAATCGTCAAGTCCTGCCTATAGTTGACTGACAGACAAATCATGTTTGTTTTTGTGCACGCTGATTGTGAGCCAGGGGAGGATAGCTCCGCTATATATTTTTGAGAAGCTGCAGAGCTGCAGTCTCTCATTCAGCTTACACTGTAAATTTCCCTCTCTCTCTCATTCTCTCTCTCTCTCGCCTGTCATTAACCGGTCTTGTGCAGAGTTTTGCGTGCATACCGTGGTGCCGACAGCTGCATGCACATCGCGGGTCTATTTCAAACAGCCGGCTGATGATAAAATATTCTTTGTGTGGTTCATCAACGGTGATAAATTATCCGAAATTCCCGTGAGGTGCTGACAACTAGATTTATTTATGCACTTTAAAAACATTTATTGAAAGGTTGTTTTTTTTTTGTTTGTTTTTTTACATGTTTATTTACAGCATTAAATGTTGAAATGTACATTGTAATAGGGTGTATATTAACTTACTGGGAGAAAACTGGTACTATGATAATATCAGATGTTGAACATCCCCGTATTGCCAAAATGGTCTGATCCTTGTTGCTGCAAAGCTTCGACTGTGAGACTGACAGTGGAATCAGGCTCCGACCATCGAAAGCATCGAATCTTCGACTATATGGGGTCAGCCCTAGTGATATTAATTGCTAATTTTGGCTAGGCTTAAAACAAAATGTACTTAGCGGAAAAATGAACAGCCGCCTCTTCAGAGTGTCTTTTAGTACAACCGAATGCTGAACAAGACATTTTGACCAAAATGTTTCAATGAACTTTCGTGAACTGAAAACACACTGTGACAGGGTCAAAGACAAAAACACCAACAACACTCATAGACAAGTTCATGGCTAATTAAATATACACAGTGCAGTGGATCCCATTCGCCTTAAGCAAGATTATTGGTTGATTGAACTCCAGTCGGGTGGTGGGATTGAACCAAAAAAAACACAAACAAACATGTAACTTACAAGTATAAAAGATCAAAGGGAAACTTTAAAAGGGAACTTAAAGGGATACTTTAACACTTTAGAAAATATGGTTATGTGCTTTCTTGCTGACAGTTCGATGAGAGGATCAATACCACTCTCTTAGCAGTCTTAGCAGTCCACAGTCACGTCCTGGAGTCTCCTGGAGTTGCCTGGCAACTTTACGGTGACTATAAGACAACAAGACTGTGTTAATTAGTGACTTTTGGAAGTGCTGGTAGGCAGCATTTGTTACCTTTGGACAGAGTCAGACTAGCTGGTTCCCCCAGTTTCTAGATTTAAAGCTAAACTAAGCTAACTGTCTCCTGGAAGTAGCTTTGAATTAACCATACAAACATGAGAGTGGTATGAATATTCCCAAAATGTAGAAATATTACAATTGATTTGTGATGTTATAAGCATAGCTTAATTTTCATCAATCTCACAGCATTTCCCTCTGTTACAGAAGTTGCATAAGTAAATCTGTGGAGCTTCATCACCACGGTGATCATGGATATTCATTCATATAATCTAAACTAAGCTCTCAAAGCCTTTGAGAAAAATGAGCTTACTGTGTTATTTCAGGAAAGCCAGAAATAGCACAGAGGCAAGTATTGGCAAGTACTGATATACAGTACCTGCCATAAATAAACAGACATGAAGACATTTGAATGTCGAACAGCTCTTCCACTTGGCTGTTTGCCTGCAATGAAAATTCCTCTGAGTTCTGGCCCTTATGTTCAATACAAACACATTCACCTGCTGGAATGTAGTCAGTTTTATAAGAGGAATATTGGAGGAGTGGTTAGTAATACGGTCTTTTCAGAATAACACAATTCTATCTGCTGTCACAATCTAATGTTTAATGTCTACACATTCATCATTTAAGTTAGAATAATTTTGATGTTAAGGAAAAAGATAAACTGACACGCTTGGATTTAAGAGTGACGAAGCATGTCTAATTAATTTGAAGGGATAAAAAAATATATTGTAAGCCCCACATTTCTATTTCAACTTTTTAACACAGGTGGCCAACTCGTATCTGTCTTACATGATATTTACTGTAAATTCATAGGAGGTAAAATATGTTTTCGACATGAAGCATGAAGTCAGCCAGTTCTACCTGCAGTAACCACTCCCATATTGTTCCTTTGCAGTGACATTTTTTGCCACAGAAATTGTTCAAAAGCACTCTCTTCTGTTGTATTTTAAAATTCAGATCCTACATATACTATCTGCAGCCTTTCAGTTGTTCTAATTTTAATTTCAATTTCACCATTGGCTATGATGCAGGATGCTAAAAAAATCCTGCTAATGGGGAAGTGGATGGGTCTACAAGCTTTAGAGAGGCCTCTGAGAGCTGTGATGGGCTTGATGGGAAAATATTCTTCCTTCCTCTGGATCGATGTTACTCGCAACAACAATGTCCATGTCCATGTCATGGAATCATGTGCCATATAGTCTTTTATTTCAGGAATAGTGATACACAATTATGTATGCTGAAAGAGACAGAGATGAGCGAAAAAACAAACAAACAGCTATCAAAACTCAAAACGTGCCCAAACTGAGAGCTGAGAGACAGTGATAATATGTGTGTGAGAAAAAGACACACACACACACTCACACACACCTACATTTACAAATCTAAACATTCTTAAATATGCTACCATAAGCCATTTTAAAACATGTTGTTCTGCATGTATCAGTGGTCCAAAAGTAAGCCATCTGCAACCCACTACAATTACTAGATGCTGTAATATAATCCATATTTTGCTGCAGAAGCCTCTAGCTCTGACCTTTACAAGTGGCAGTTAAGTGTCAGCAGCACCCCCTCTGTAGGGGTGATATCAAATCACGCTGTGGCCTTCATGATTTCACATCTCAGAAGGGCTCCTCTTGAAAAACTTGTTTCAGGATCTGCTGTCATGCAGCAGCTTTCTGCTGCAGCAGACCGGAACTTTAACAGGGTTTCTTTCTGTTAGGTGGAAAGCTGGCCTTCTGTGCGCCTCAGGATTCTGTTGATTTGCAGGTGTTTGGGATCTGGGATCATACAGCATCTCTTGCTGTGTATATGCACTGAACAAAATTATAAATGCAACATTTTGTTTTTGCCCCCATTCATCATGAGCTGAACTCAATCATCTATGACTTTCTCTATGTACACAAAAGGCCTATTTCTCTTCAATATTGTTCACAAATCTGTCAAAATCTGTGTTAGGGAGCACTCCTCCTTTGCCGAAGTAATCCATACAAGATGCTGATCAGACAGCATGGGTATTGCACAGGTTTGCCTTAGGGTGGCCACAATAAAAGGCCACTCGAAAATGTGCAGTTCCATCACACAGCACAGATGCCACAGATGTCACACATTTTGAGGGAGCGTGCAATTGGCATGCTGACTGCAGGAGCTGTTACCCATGAATTGAATGTTCATTTCTCTACCATAAGCCGTCTCCAAAGGCATTTCAGAGAATTTGGTAGTACATCCAACTAGCCTTACAACCGCAGACCATGTGTAACCACACCAGCCCAGGACCTCCACATCCAGCATCCTCACCTCCAAGATCATCTGAGACCAGTCACCCACACAGCTGCTGCAACAATCAGTTTGCATAACCAAAAACGTTCTGCACAAACCCTCAGGAAACGTCTCAAGGAAGTTCATCTGCACGCTCGCTGTCTTCATCAGGGTCTCGACCTCACTGCAGTTTGTTATCATAACTGACTTGAGTGGGCAAATGCTCACATTCGATGCGTCTGACACTTTGGAGGGGTGCTCTCTTCACGGATGAATTCCGGTTTTCACTGTATAGGCCAGATGGCAGACAGCGACACCAGATAGTGACTGGTTTCCAGACCCCCCCAATACAGTGAAACTGCACATTTTTGAGTGGCCTTTTATTGTGGCCAGCCTAAGGCACACATGTGCAATACCCATGCTTTCTGATCAGCATCTTGATCTGCCACACCTGTGAGGTGGATGGATTATCTCGGCAAAGGAGAAGTGCTCACCAACAGATTTTGACAGATTTGTGAACAATATTTGAGACACTAAACGCAGTGGACCAACATCTGCAGATGACATGGCACTCCAAATCATCACAGACTGAGAACTTCACACTGGACCTTAAGTAACTTGGATTCTGTGCCTCTCCACTTGACCTCCAGACTTTGGGATCTTAATTTCCAAATGAAAATCAAAATTTACTTTCATCTGAAAAGAGGTTTATGACACTGTGTCTGGTTCAGGAGAGACCAGACATTAGTGATGTGACATTTGTAGCTCATTTCCTGGACCCATCTGGTACTGGTGGCTCTCGATGCAGACTTACTCCAGCCTCAGTCCACTCCTTGGGAAGCTCCCCAAAGTTCTTGAATTGGCTTTGCTTTCCTCTCAAGGGTGTTGCTGGTGCACTTTTCCTACCTTCCAGTCAACTTTCCATGAATATGCCTTGACACAGCACTCTGCGCACAGCTAGCTCTTAAAGCAATGAACATCTGTAGCATACCCTCCTAGTGGAGGGTGTCAGTGAGTGTCTTCAGAGGTCTTCCCCACAACTGTGGTTGTGTGTACTGAACCAGACTGAAATATTAAAGGCTCTTCTCAGGTCAAAATTTCTGTATTATACATTCTTTATTCTAAAATTGTAATATTTTGAGCTATGGACTTTGGATTTCCATGAGCTGTGCGCCGTATTCATCAAGATTAAAACAAAAAAGGGCCTGAAATATTTTACTTTATATGTACCAAATTTAAAATACATGAAAGTTTTGCTTTTTGAACTAAGTTACTGAAAAGAAAATCACTAATTTTCATATGAGGGTGGTGTCAGGTCATATTAGCCATGGTATGGCCAAGCAAGTTGTAGTTTACTAAACTGGCTTAGGTTGTCAGAATTGGCTCTCAACCTTCATTATTCATGCCTGTCATAAATGAAGAGATTCTTATTCAACCTTTCCATTAGTGACTTCCTGAGTCCTGCAAAGGTCATGGGAAAACTGAGATTCCTGGAGAAAAGTTTATCAGTTCTCTGGACAGATTTAAAATTCTTCATCATCACCATCTTGATCATGTTACATGCTACGCATGTCTTTACACTGCTCGGTAGCTTAACCTATAATAACATATTATCCTTTATTAGTTGGTAAAGCAACAAAAATCGGAAGGACCTCAAAATTGCACTTAAGTACAGTACTTGAGTAAATGTACTTTTTCCAGCACTGTTGGAGAGGACAAAATGCTCTGTAGCTGGCTCGTTTCCCCATCATCTCCTCAATATGTTCACAAACACAGAAAAATAACCCCTCTGATCACCCGTTGCCATAGCAACTCCAGCTTGAGCACTGGGAAGCTACAAGGCCATGGATGTTGTTGTGATATCAGACGTTTGCAGGGAAACAGCACAGTCTGTCTGTGACCAAAAGTACTGGGCACGCTATGAAAAAAAAGCATTTGGAAGATGGTTGGGGACAGAAAAACAACAAAGACAGGAACTTTTCATGTAAAAAATAAACAGCATATACACACCATGTGCTGTGAGGACTGCAAAATGTCTGCATTAATCAGACCAGAATCTCTATATGCTCTGTTCCTGGGCTGATAGGAGATAAAACACATTACAGCCTACCAACCTTGACAGGAGGAGCTTGTGGTAATTCTAGAGCTAGTTGTGAATGAATTGATAAGCAACTCTAACCTGTGTATGGCGGTGTCTCAGACAATGTTCCACTAATGGTGCATCCCATTCATAATCAACCACAAAGGGAGACGTGAGCAGTGTAATCACAGGTTCTCCATGGCACATTTGAGACTTCTGCACGATGAGGAACTGTGGATCTTTCCTAAAGAACATGACATCCTGGTGACAGATGCCCAGCTGTCTCTTCTATCTTAGTGTTGAGAGATGACAGCTGACCCTACATTCTGCAATAACTACTGCTTGCTTCATTACATCACTGATATGGTCGTGACAGGAGACAAAGTAACTGACTGTACAGAAAATGCTGAACATATCGGACATCTCTCTGTGCACACTTTTCAACTGCTCCTAATCACTTAGGCCTTTTTAAACTTGACTTGTTTCACACTTGTTACAATACTGCCTACTGCTGTATCATTTGGCTTGTCTAGTGAGCAATGGTTGAGGGGTGCGTTTACAGCTTTATTTGCAGTGCATTATCATAAACCCTATGTCAGCAAGACATGCTGGCTCCATCCAAAGGTACACAAGTATCTATTAGCAGCAATAAAGCTCACAAATTAACATGTTATCTCTCTTTTTTTTTAAATTATAAAAGACAGAAGTGTAAAAAACACAGTTTTTTACAGAGCCAAGTGAGATGTTTTCATTCTGTTTCCAGTCGTTAAGGTAAGCTAAGCTTATCGTCTCTTATGGTAACATGAAAGTATTATCGATCTTCTCTTCTAACTTTAAGCAGGAAAGCCAATAAGGGTATTTACCAAAAAGTCCTTTAAGCCCCTTAGCTTAAAGAACAAACAAAAGTGATTTATCATGACATGATTCTCTGAAAAGGGGGAGCTGGATTATAAACTTCCAGAACATGATTCACTGCCTCTTGGAAATATGTGACCCTGCCGGGATGCGATGCTCTCCTACCACCCCATCATAAGAGTGACCAGGCCTGGCGAGCAGATCGTGAACAGCTGAAGAAGCATGATCCCAGTTGGCAGGAGCTGTAAATGGCCAGTATGGCAGCTTGGCTTCTCTCAGCGGTTGCAGATGGCACCCAGCCACGCCAGGGTCAACGTTCTGTCTGTGCCTCGCCAAAAATACACGTCCTGGGTGGAAGGCTCCATCTTCACCTGGCTCAGCAGATTTCAGCACATGTGGGTAAGGAGGCAGCAGTGTTCGGAGGAGGGATTGCAGGAAGTGATAGAAGTGAGATAGCTTTTTTATCCTTGAGACAATCATTGAACCACTGCTTGCGTGCTGATGTTTATCTGCTTATGTGTTTAAGAAAAATTACAGAAATATATGTGCTTGTTGGACTGTCATGTATTTGTCATATCTCCCTGGCTTCCTTAAACTGTAGGTTCATCCAGACATACTCAAGCCAGCTCAATTTGAAAATAAGAATTAGAAACCTATGATGCATTTAGATCAGCTATTGGAAAACCTTGCAGTGTGATCCCGGGCTGTCTAGCAGCACATGACCTCTGATTTTATCGTTTGGAACATATGTGGGGCATCGTACAGAATCTGTCACACTTAGGGAAAACCATCTGCTCTCTCCACTGTCTCAGTCCATGAGCATCCACTGTTTTCAGTTCCTAGTTTTATGTATATGTTTCTCCTCATGCTTCATTTGTAATGTGTGTGGACATGTAGTGTTTGGAAAAGACGCAGAATGTTAGAACATGTTTTCTTCTCCAACAACAATCAGAGGCCAACTGCAGATGCTTGATTTGGCAGTTAAAAGGGTTGGATTGAAAATGACAGAAAAACGTATATTCTCAGATACTGCTTGGAATCTCGCCATGCTGTTTTGGTTTTATTTGCCCAGGTTTTGAAATATCAATCTCTGAGATTTCTTCCACCACCACAGGCTGTCAACGAACTATTTCCTTCCAGAAAATAGCATCTTTAAAAACTGTTTGCAGCTTGTTCTGCGAATTATCCAGAATAAAATCTTGACACCTTTTTTAAAAAGAGATGTTGATGTTGATTTTTTTAAATCAAATTTTCCACCATCTACCAAATGCTAGTAAATTATTGACAATGGTGGGTAAAATCGGCAGGTCATCTGCCACTTTGGTGGTCGGGGAAAACGCACAACAGATATCCTTACTTCACATGTTGTAAGAATAGAGTATTGTGGCAACCGACGCACACCCCTTTGTCACAAACTACACCCAGGGAATATCTGTGGCGGTGTTTCAAACCAAACTCACCAGTGGAAGAGGCACAGTCCACCCTAAGTGATAGCCAGTTAGCTTGCCAGCAGTGACCAGGCCGGACTAAGAGGACTTAACTCCTGTGTTTTATTGTTGTTGGCCAAACTTTGTAAAGTCCCTCTCTTCCACTTCCACCAATTGCACCTCATTTCAGAAAAAATATGATCCGTGAATATGAAATGTACCCTGAATTACACATATGATGTTTGTCAATTTAAAAGATAATTTGTAGGTCCAGAGTCACAGTTTGTTGTCACACAGTAAAGTAACATCTTTCTGTGAAACCCCTCAATGAACTTCATCTCTCATCTCACACAACATACGTCACATGTTAACGCATGCCAGCTACCTCAAGGACAGGGACTTTTAGGTGAAACTCAAAATTAGTATCTTTTTCTGTAAATGTAATAATTTTTTGTAAATACAGGGCTGCAGCTGACAAAGATTTAAGTAGTCGAGGCTTCTACAGATTATTTCATTGTTACATCATTTAAGAAGTCCTTTTGCTTGGCGGCGGTAGGCCACATTAGTTTCGTTTTACAGTGGATGGACTGTAACATTACAGAATTGTTATTTTCTTTTAGCTTGACATAATCCCATACTTTGGACACTTTCTTCTTCGTTCTTCACTATTTTCTCTCTCTTCCTCCACTTTTCAAACAGCGCCATCATTATTACGTCGTGTTCACACAGAGTAAGCGCGATGTGTGACAGTAATAAATGTTTGTGCAAAACAGTGTACTTGGTAGTTATGTCGATTAAACAAAGTATTGCTGCAAAGAATTTGCATCGATGCTTTTTAGTAATCGAATTAATCGATTTAAGCGTTTCAGCCCTAAAATATATTAAACAATGAATTACAACATTAGGTTACTTACACTAAATGATGACTAAAGGAGCTGGATGTTATTTCTTCATTTAGCACATACTGTACATTTCAAAAGTGGCAGTTAAGATTTTTGATTGGCAGACAAAAAAAGACTTGCCTGCAGCAGTAGCAGGCAGTGAACAAAGTTAATTTCACACCGTGAACACCTACTATTTAGTCTTGGGAAAATACATTTTATGTATTGTTTTTGTTGTGTTTTTTTATGTAATTTCTTTGTGAACTAAGATTCTAAGCAAGTCAGTGTGAACTGACAGATCAGCCTTACATGAAACAGTCCGACAAACACTTGTATTATCTAAAGAGCATAATCAGATCAACACGAGTAAAGTGATGTTTCAATGTATGTATGTAAGGATGTTTTTTTGTTTTTTATTGACTTATGTTTCCAAATTGTGGTTTCTGGAGTGTGACAATATCTAATAAAATAAAACAAAACACATTTGCATTTAAATTAATTTAAATTATGCACAATAGAACTCAATCTAATATAATAAAATATTAGCCAATTAATCATTCTAAAGATGAAATAATTCTGAAGTCCATCACTTGACACAGGCTACAGTGAGTCTACATAATAGCAGGCAGGATTAAGATTTAATGTTAAATATGAAACTAGGCAGCTATGGTGTCCACCATGTCCAAACTTTTATGTTATACAGTAATTCGTCTTTTAGGTATCTCAAAAGTTACCATTTTATGTGACTATATTGGGAACTGTGCCATAGTGTGAATTTAAGCTTAAGATTTAAAATTTGTCCAAAGGGTGGTTAAAATGGTGCGGGGAAGTGAAAGTGACTGCAGGTGCATCCTCAAATATGCTGGTTTATCAGTCGGAGCCCGCAGGCTGTATCGCATGCTGATTCTGTAAACTGTAGGCTGGGTTGGGATTTGAACTCGCTCAGATTGTCTCTGACCCTTCTCCTCCAGCGTGCGCCGTCCTATCCGCTGTGCGCTCTGGACACTAACACCCCCTGTCTCTCCTCTCCTGCTCACCTCGCGGAGCTCGACGCGCACAGGCACAACAGATGGTACAGTACTGCAGGCTGCAGGAGCGCAAGAATTTGATGTAGATGTAGATGTACTTTTATTTCTCGAAACTTCACAGGAAGGATTAGTATAATTGGGGGGTGGACTCGACTTTGACAGTCACTGGATCCTACGTTTTAGAGGCGGAATTTGGTGTCAAGGTAAGTTGTGATGTTTTTCTTAATAGCTGTTCAGATTTCGGGAATCAATGAACCCAGAGCAGAATGCGCAGAAAAAACAAAACGCGATGACTTCAAGTATGTTTTTCTTAGGCAGTGTTATCTATTATATTTTTGTTTTTTCCTTTCTCGAAGTCTATTTCGAACACTAACCCTAACCATTAAGTTTGTTACATAATATTTCATAGAATGAAGAACAGCGGAACAATGAAACAGCGCTCTGGCATCAATGAACCCACCATTAGCTCTAATGCCTTAAACAAAGATTTTAATGGATTTTTACGTCATTTGGGTGAGGACAAATCTGTTTATAGACATAGTTTAATTACAGCTTCGAAATCTGTTGCAACAAAATGTTTCCAAAACTAATCTGAAGCAAATCACAAAATGTGTTTTTTAGACTAATTGATGTAAGATTTTTATTTTAAATGGTACTTGGCAAACTTTATAGTTTCATTGTTAATGAAGGTATGAATAAAGAACATAGAAATATCATACCTCCTCATCCCAACATGAATTCTCATATGGAGTCCTTTAGTTCTTACAAGTCTTCACTGCTTCAAGTGCTGATGCTGCAAATCTGTGGGGATGCTGATGCTACAACACTGAGCAACATTCAAATATGTAATGATAATTTTTAGTGACTTAGGTCAAGCCCCCCCCCACAGGGCAAACATTTAATGTGGAAAAACCGTACACACACTGCCATGTCGAAGGTCAGTAATACGCTCTGACATTGTCCATGGTGGGTTTTCATCTCTTGTGAGAAGGGGCCAGGGTTAAACTTAAACACGGCAGCTTCGGGCATGTTATCGTTGCTCAGCAGTGAATGATGATACAATACCTCTTATCAATGCAAGAAATATAAAACTTTTGCGGAAACTTAATACCATTCTCACTATCCCTGAAATGTGTAATGAGGAATGAAAGTACTTAGGGTTTTTTAAAGTTAATAACCATCAAATATCACATTCATTTTTTTCAACACACATGCACTGGTGACCATTGTATACATTAAAAGTGAAAAAGCTTTTTGGAGAGATGCTGTCATCTGTGTTTTGCATTCTGCAAAGTCTCAAGAATAACTCCTGCTTCCATCAGCATGCAATAAATAGATAAGGCTTTTTACTGTAACAGCATATGAGACACTGACACTAATCTCTCTGAACTCTTGCATGTTTCCTGCCTCAGAAGAACAGTAAGACAATCTGGCATTCATGTCTAGCATTTAATATGACTAAGAATAAAAATAATCAAGTCTCAATCTGCCTCTTGACACTCCTTATGATTATTCTGCTACTTAGATATAAATTCAGGTCTGTACCTTTGGAAGCCCAGTAGCCAGCTGAGCCCCATGGGAGAATTTATGCTATCGGCCGATGCTGTTCAACCATATGTCACGTCCTTAAGGCCCTTTAAGATGAGGGATGCGCATTGGGTTACCAATGAGCTGCACGTAATGATTTGTTCAGTCAGAAGAGTTCCAGACCTGTGGTGGACCCCAGGTGTCCCCGTGGCAGCAGCAGCTACAGGAAGCACAGCAGATTACCACATGGCCTCGCAATTTGTACACAATTAGATCCCTGGGGAGAGCTACTCAAACTTTTTGTTGCATCCGCTCTTGGTTTCTGGCACAATAAAGAGATGTGGAAATGTGAGGATTGCTTTGGAAATGTGACAGCAGATGTCCACTAATTACTGGTGAAGTAATTAGGGTGATGTAGGAAATGAATGGAAATGAATAACTCAGAAGACAGTGGAGTAGGTTCTCCTGGAAAAATAGCTGTGGGATAAATTTCTGGAAGTCTGCTCATTCAGATCCAGGCTGCCAAGGTACTGCACTCAAAATTTCCAATTAAAAAAAAAAGTTTGTATTGCTATCTGCCTTTACTAGTCCTGTGGTTCTCTATATACAGTGCAGCTTGTGCAATATAACATCCTTTGTCTCTAAGATATTACGCATAATATTTCTTCTCTTCCTTGCATGTGCCTTTATTTGCGCTCATTAAAATTTTTATGGGACCTTTGAGAGTCCTCAACCATTAACGTTCCTGTGCAAGAGCCACACAACAAACTAACTTCACCTTGTGTGCTCTTACATAGTGAAGGAGTGTACAGTGCTGAATACTTGTACTAGATCAAAACACACACTGAGCCGCAATATTGGAGCATAGATTGGTTTGTACTGCAGCAAAGATTTCATGTAGAGGGCCAGAGAGATTATCAAATATCTGAGATAGTCTACTTTCATTTATCAAAAACACTCTGTTCTAAAGAGTGGAGGATGTGCATGCAGTGATGCTTAACCGAGATGTTTCTTTGTTTATCCGTCTTGCTTTTTGTTTGCCCAACTTTTATGTGTCAACCTTGGAGGTCACGGCCATTTTCTGTGAGGAGAGTAAAGTACACATTTTGACACTAAAGCACAGGAATTGTCGCTGGGAGGAGGCTCTGCTGCTGGGATTATTGAAGTGCCAGAGATCGTCTCAATGTAGCATTTCATTATAATGTCTCAGTGTTCTGAGAAAATAAGAAAAGCCGGTCTTTGAGTAGTGAGAGACCTGTGTTATACAAGAGGAGAGAGTTTAACAACTTAAGTCAGAGACATCATCCCTCAAGTGTGGAAGGGTTAGATCTAAATTAATAAGATAGGACTGGCTTTTTTTATGCAGTGTACTGTAGTGTGTGGACTGTGAGTAGTCTCTCGCTTTGAACAGTGGAATCAAAAGCAACGGATACTCAGTCACTGCAGAGGCTGAGTGTTGTATTGACTTTACATAACCCACATGTGAGGTATACCTCATAAATACTGATTTTTGCTATGTAAACTGTATATTTTATATCTTTTTCAGACAAACATTTAAAATGCTACATTGCAACACAGAGAAAATAAAATGAGGTGATACCTGAATTCTAATTACAAAACATTTCCAAACAGCCTATAGATGTACTCTGTTTCATAAATGTGATGTCATGCAAATATGAAATTGTTTCATTATAATTATTTTGCAGTGCAAAGCATATCCTGTAAACTAACAATATAAATCATGTAGATGTTCTGTTTTTAAATGTTACTACTGCTATCTTATATATTATACATAATATATATTTAGTTAATGGGCTCCATTTATTGCTTCTCCAGTTTGACTGCTGCTGTTTTCCACCCATCAATCCCAGGCCAATGCTGTCCTCACATGACTCAAGTAGCCAAGCAAAAATGAGTGACGCCATCAAGTTAGACTAACGGCAGCAACGCATGTGCTATTTTCTGTAGTTGTGTGTGTGCTCTCTCCGTTTACAGATATTCTGCTGTGAGAGGTCAGTAAGAGTAAAATGAGGTGGATACTACAGTTCCTGCAGCGATACCTGTAGCAGTTATTAAGCAGTCATGCCCTGTAGCATCTGACATTATAGGCTACTAATCTCAACATGAAAGTGAATATGCTCATAAGTGACAGAGATGATGGACGCATTAAAAATGAACACAATGAACTTACAGTGTATGCACACATTAACAGTTGATTGTCAACACGCTTGTTATGTAAGTGTAAGAGCTCATCCATGCACATCGTGTCTTGATCGCTGCCGGTTATCAGTCAGATCCATCATCAGCCATCAGTCAGATCATCACACGTCACATCAGTTTATTATAAATATTAACATTCATTTTTACTATCTGACTCATTCAGCAAAAATTTAAAGAAATTCTGAAGTTTCACTGTTAATTAGATTTTTCCATTTAGTGGACTGGATCTGCGGGTAGAGGAAAAGCATGTGATGCCATCAAACCACAGAAGTGGAAGCCACAGTTACTTCCACTCCCCTCTGAGTGGCACGCATGCAGCCGTCAGCATAGCTTTGTGCATTAACATAGTGGGAAAAACATACAAAGAGAAAAGAAGCAATTGGAAATCTGTGTACTTTGCTGTGTAATGTCAACGAACCAAAGGTGATTTTCTGAATGAAATTTGATATAAAATGAAAATATTATACAAATATTTCTAGAGATTACTAGAATATTTTAAGGATCAAATCTGATGCATCAGAAGAGCATCTATCATCCTGTTAATTCAATGCATTATTCTCACTTGTAAAAACCTGTAAACAGCCTTTGATGTAAAATTGCTCCTTTTCATAGACTTTTCATAAAACCTATTTTCTACTATTAAGTATTACCAAAGTTACGGCAGTTTTGATAATTTCACCAGAGATTTCTGAATGTATGTTTTCCTCTTGTGTTCTTTGTACTAGTTTGTAGTGGCCAAGGCTCAGTTGGAAAAACCTGCTAGGACACTTGATACACTTTCATCCACCAAAAAGGATTCAGGGACATTTGAATCAGGATCTGTAAACAGTAGTCATCAGTAACTGCATGAAAGCCACATCCAAACAGTCCATATGAAACAGAGCTATTGAAAAAAAAACTTTATTTTTAATTGTTTTTGTTTCAATTTTGCACTTCGATTGCTGTATATTTAGTCATGAACCGATAATGCACATTTCAACCTCCACAGACCATTGACAGTCTGGTACTTGGTCTTTGTCTTTAGTTGATATTTTGTTTGTTTTCATATTGATAACTGCAGCTCTTCAACTTCATTGCAGACATGCAAAGTTTGTTTCCCCATTCAGTGTTATTTACTGACTGAGGTAGGAAGTATCCTGAAAAAGTAACGTACATGAATATCCTCTATAGCAGGGCCACCTGTGAACTAATCAGTCTCTCATCTTTGCTGTTTTGTCCTGGCTGGTTTCTTCTTGTCACAGGCATCTAGGAACAAGTTACTGACAGTGACTCTGTAATCAGTCATTATGGGTTCTATCAGAGGGAGCACACAACAGCAGTTATGTTTTTATTACATGTGGCAGTGCCTGTACTATTTATAAGGAGGAAACAATTAGTGTCAGTTAAAGAAAAATAGCGAGACTGATTTAATCAGTCATGATTAAGACAGTGGAAGCTTCCACTAAACAATTTAAAACAGCAGTGTTTTCTGCCCTCAAACCTCATCTTTAGTGAAAGGGTTACTTGTGGCACCATGCAGCTTCAAAGAGCCACCCTGGCCAGCACCCACAAACAGAACATTTGAAGGGGAATTTTAAATGGAAGAGGATTAATATTTCACCTCAACATTGATTCATGCTGCCACTGTAGACATTTTCATCTGCGAGCGAGTCGCTTATGCAAAGGCATGCAGTGATGTTACTGTTGTCTTGATCATGCACATCCTCTCCTTTCCATTGTGCATTAGAGGTAATGGGCCTCCAATGTGGAGCGTTGCTCATCACCACTTAGTTGTCACCCCAGCTGCCTGCTTTGTCATTTTCTCATTCAACAGTAGTAGAGATAACAGGGGTCGAAGTGATAAAGGCTGTGATGGATGGAAGGTATTATTATTGACTTGTGGTGTTTGCCGACTGCGTCCTGAAGAAATAGGTGGCATTTTCTATGATATTTGAGTGGCAAGGTAATTTCTCAGGTGACATTTTATGCAACTCAAGTCTGCAGCATTGTTCAGCATGTGCAATGAAATTAAAAAGTGATGAAATGTATTGAAATTTAAAGTGACATTTTCCATCATAACCAAAATTAGTGCGCAAAACACTCAAGATACTGTTATGAAGAAAATGTTATCAGTTTTCTGAGGGAAATAAATATCAAAGCTTCCAGCTTCTGTTTATCGTGTTTCAAGTGTCAGTCCTGTTATTAAATTCTCGCTCCCTTTTAATGTTGCCTCCTCTACATGTTTTATTGTACTCTACTGCATGTTGCACAGGTGAAGGACAGGGGAAATCTATTTTCATTAAAGTTGCATGACAGCCCCTGAAGACAGCCAACATTTGCATGACTACAATCGATGCTGCTCTCTCATTGCTCTGCTAATTTGTCACCATGGTGACACTTGAGGAGATTTGCTTTGGCCCTTGAGTCGGAACTTAATGATGCTCTGGCATTGACTCTGCAGTAATATACTACTGCTCTGTTTTTAACCACCTTGATAGGGAAGCACAGTGGAGGTTGAACAGGCTTTATGATCTGTGTGTTTTCAGTTTTTGAGTTGGATGGTTAAGCACGATGACAAGCTCAGCTTTGTCAGTTTGCACTTCGCAACAGTGAAGTTTTGGCTTCTGGCAAAACATGAGGAGGAGGGGATGGAGTGAGGGGGATTGGAAATAGAGCAGGTAACTTTAGCACAGACAGTGTGCAATTAAATCAGAAATGTTAAAGGACGTCTGAGTCAGCAGAGGGAGCAAAAAAGAGAGATATTTTTTTCTGAACAACACAAATTAATCTTATGTGCCCAGCAGGCTTGATCAGTTACAGTAGGTTGTATATAACAAATTAGTGATTTTGAATGAAAACACATGATTTAATAGTTTAATTGCAGTTTAAAGTGCACAACAAAGAGCATCACTGCCTCAGTAAAGCAGCATTAAACCTGCAATAACTGTTTTTTTTTGGGAGGGGGGTGGGGGGCTTGGGGTAGGTGGAAACAAGTGGTGAACATAACATTGACATATCATCACCAAGTTGATTTGACAAACATGTTATTATTTACACATGCAGCAGTTGCGGAGCAACATTTTACAGTACTTTTGCTCAGTTCAACTCCTGAGGAAAATATCTGACCCTTCAGTTGGTTAATGCTCCACTATTCATCAGCTAGTCGCTAACTGTCGTTTGGTGCTGAGCAGGTAGTGTGCTTGGTTTTTAAGAGCTTTTTCACTAGACACAGCTGCTTGCTGAGTAAACCACCATAGTAAAGCTGTAAAACGGACAGCAAAGCAATGAGCTGAAACTCACTATAATGCTCCATAAAGCTGACGGGAGCTTCTGATTCTATTCCTGACACTAGGGTTCCTCAGCCCCTTTCACTTTGTCACTTTGTTATTGTAACAATATTGATTACAGCCACTTCTAGGAAACTCAAATATGACTTTTAGATATTTCCCTGAAACTGTGTGTTTAAAGCATTTTCAACAGGAGGTTGTAATCCTTCATTGCCTCAGTCTGTGCACACAGGCCCTCTGTGCAGCATGGTATGATCGTGAGATAAAACGTGTACAGCAGTTAAGTAAACTGTGCACATTCTCATTATATATGGTAAAATTGTATAGCTCCTTTCTAGTCTTTTCGACCACTCAAAGCTTTTTACACTACATCACATTCACCCCATTCACACACTGACAAGCAGAGGCTAAGCTGCCAGCTACCCACCAGAAATGGAAATTTACCCAATCATGCACGTTCAGTATCTTGCCCAGGGACACTTTGACATGCAGACTGGGGGAGTGGGCGATCGAGAAGCAGGTTTGTGGTTCTTATGTGAAGGTGATTCACTAACTAGATTAAAGTTTGCTTTTATGAGATGCAGCAATTTCACACTGAATGCGATCTACTGTGCAAGATCTTTGTCAACAGATACGGAGGAGGGAAACTGGGCTGAGGGAACAGGTGGTAGACATTAATGAGCAGATCCAATAAAATTCATTCAAAGCAACATGTTCCTACTCATCTTTTGTGAACGACACAGTAGTAGCACTGATCCATGTAATGCCCATGAATGTTTATCCTTACTTGTCGAAGACATAAACAAACCTCTTGGACCTCGAAAAGACAAACAAGTAAAAAATCTTCTAAATTTAGCAATATGCAGCTTACATACCCTCCTCCAAAGCAAATTATGCTTTTCTCTGCATTGAGCAGAAACAGTACTGTACTATGATGCCACACTGAAGGACTTTGTAACCAAGGCAACTAACAACAGGCGCAGAGAATGGTCAGATTAGCCGGTGAAGTGTGAAGAGGAAGCATTTCGGATTTTACATAAAGCTAAATGGCAAAGCTGTCTTACATCAAGACATTGTATTAAAAACTTAAATTAAACTGTTTCACCTAGGTAGACATAGGTAGACATACCTTTGTGGTGTTTGTGATGAGATTTTATGCATCATTTTTTATATTGAGTACAAATTCAGAGGAATTTTGAAACACAGGGCTCAAAGGCTGAAGGCACACAGCTGAACACAAGGCTGGCGATGAGCTAATCACATACTTCAGGAAAAGAGCTTGGTGGAGGTGGATGCCTGCATTAGCGACATGGATTCACACCTCAGTCATTCATCTCACCACCTCCCACTGCACTGACCCCCTATCACATGTTCTGAGTCACCTGGCTCCTCGCCACTTCTCCCTGCTTGTTCTGTCAGCATGGTACGTCAGCCTCTCTCTCTCTCTCTCTCTCTCTCTTCTGCTCTCTCCTTGTGGAGCACACCAACACACCAATAGCAGATTAACTGTATCACTGCCTAGACAAAGCAAGAAAACAGAGGAAAGTATATTTAGGTACAGACTGCTACTATTGACTGGAGAAAGGCCTCATAAGTAGGCTTTTTTCTTTCACGTGGGACGAAAAGAAGCATGAGTACAGCTTTGTGGTGGATAGTGGTGGATTTATAGAGCGTATTTGTGAGCCTGGTCTTCCAGCCACATTAACTTAGACGAGAAATGCCAAGGGGTTGTTCCTCTGATGCATGCTCTCCAGAATCTCCAATTCTATGGCACACATTTGTAGCTGTGGACATAGCTGAGACAGTAGGGGCTGGCTTCATTGTGCATGTAGTATCTGCCAGGAACATTGTCGTCATGAAGATAAAACTAGAACTGAGCCACATGTCACATATGACATGAAACAGACAGCAGTTTAATAACAGCTACTCTGATCCTTGATTAATAAGGAACTTGGAGAAAATAATTATGCAGTATTTGTTCTACCAAAGTTATACTTTGACTACATATTTGATCTATAGACTAAATATAAAATGTATGTAATCACATACTCAAAACATAGGTAAAAAAAGGCCATAATCATGTTAGATAAAACAAACAGACAATATTCATACACATAACTTTTAATTCTACATTTTGAGCCATTTGGCACAACAGACTTTTCATATAGGGAGGCACAAAACCTCATAAATAAATGAGGTGTTGATAGCGTTCTCTGATGTGGTAAAGATCATGGCTGGGTTTTCTTTTGATCAGATGATGAGCCGGAGAAGGGGTGTTCATGATTTACACATCTTGTGTGAAGTTTTACTGAGTGGATATAAAAACAGTTGGGATGCAGACATTAGCTCTTTCTCTCTTGAGCAGAACTTCCCTCAAACTTATAAGTCCAAAAAGTAAGGTTCATTTGGTTCTAACTTTAAAACAATGTACAGTAGAGCGGAGCTGGAGTGCAGCACAGGACCGGTAAAGTGTTGGACCATGCTCTCTTTCCCTTAGAGAAGGACAAATGTGTTCACACTGTGGGTGTGAAACATGCATGAATGCCTAGAACAATTTAAGCATTGGCTGGAATGTAGATGACGTTTTTTGGGGGGCAGCTTGGTGTTGTGCGTGTGTTCAAATGGAAATGTAGCCAACATGGGGATTGGGTTTGCTTGGCTCTGCTCAGGAGCAGGTGGGCCCGACTGGTGGGCAGGCGGTGCTGTGATTCCACCGGGACTATCAAGGCCATATGCAGGACAGCTCACCACCCCTCACTGGGTCTGTGCTGTACAGTGGGCCGCAACACATTTACTCACCCCGGTCTGAAGAGCGAGAGCATGTCCTCGCAGCAGGCAAAGTTCATTTCTACACCAAGAATACGTCATCTCTTATAGACAGAGGTGGTCCTCTTCTGCTACACCTTTGCTTTCACCTGTGTGACCACTGTGTAACCATAGAGACAGAGGGTTGTTAAGGTGCATTTACAATCATTCGAAACGTTTAAGCCACTGCGGTATTAGTCAGTCTGCTATTATGACCTGGATTTTCTATAAGCCATTCTGCAGTGTCTCCAACATGTGTTTACCTGCACACAGCGAGAAATACAGCTGCTCCACTCTAAGTCTTTTGTAAACCAGCTAGAAATTCAGTGGAAGCTGGCTTCTCATGCTAAGTATCCAAAAGCACACAGCAGTAGCACAATTCAAATTTTCATGAACATTCTGTCAAGAGAGATTATGCATTCCTCATCCTGCTGGGTTTTCTCCCCCAGTGAGAATAGTTTGTAAATATGATGAGGCTGCGGAGAATATTACAGAACTGACTTACATGGCGTATTAATATCCTGTATGTGGAAACTATAGAGCTCAGTAACCTTTAATATTTTTCTTGATAAAAATCATTATAAAATCCCAAGGACTATAACATTACGGAATGCACTGCAGGGGTTGTCTTTTTGCAGCCAAAGCTTTAGAAGTGATGCACAAACATGAAGGGAGTTATTATTCTCAAATATGACTCAGTTACTGAATGAACCTGATCCTGCTGCACATGTTTGAAATCATCTGGTATGACAATATTTTAAAGACCTCTGCAAACATCCTAGATATTAATGCCTGTAGATTCCTTTCTGCGGGCCATCTGTCAAGTTGTGTCTGATCTAATTAATGACTTTGCAGCAATTTAGCGATGGCTCATTTGCACATGGCTACTCAAGCCTACAGGTCGTATTTAGTGGTGACTGTTGATGTAGAACATATTATTTATTCAGTTAAATCATACACAGTATTTTGCCGAGCAGCAAAGGTGGTTATATTTTCACAAGCACCATCCCCGGAATAAACTTTACACTTTTAACTACCGCTGAAATCTGAAAAGTAAAAGCATTTAAGGCCTAATCAAGAAAGCAATCTGATTAAAAAATGAAAATGATGTTACATGTTAAAAGATGTAACATTACAGTCAACTGGATGTCTTGATTTTAATTTTCAGTGCCATTCCTGGTTTCAGTTTTTCGTTAAAAATGCATTCTTTGTCTCTAGTTTGTGTATTTAGCAGTAATTTTAGTTTTAGTGTCAGCTCACCTTAAAGGTTCAGTGTGTAAGTTTTAGTGAAATCTAGAGGTGAGGTTGCAAATTGCAACCAGCATTTTATGGTGCATTCACATGCTCCTCGGATGGTCCCATTTCCCGAGTTGTGAAGTCGTTCTTCCGACTTCAACATGGGCGCTACTACAAGGATGTGTTGGATTAGCATTATCAGAGCACATAAACAACATGCAGACATCTAGTCCACTCTACGTGGACAACAAATTAACCGTTTTAACTATATTACAAATTACATGTTTGTAAAATATGTATATGCAATATGTGATTTTGCATGTATCAAAGTTCTGTATACTTCTTTATGTCCCATGTACATTTTATTTCTCTATTTGCAATAAACATTTAAGGAGGAAATAGAGATTCTGATTATTCCGACACCACATGAATGCAGCGTCAGTGACCACTCACCCCTGCCTTTTCAAGCATGCAGCAGAAGCTACGATGGCCGACATGCTCTGTCAGCTCTTGTGCTAAATAATATGTGTGGGTCTGCATTTGTCCAAATTTCTCTTCCTTTCCGACTTTCCGACTTCTAATAAACCACTACTACTACTACTACTACTACTACTACTAACGTTACTTGTTCTTCCTCTTCTTCTTCTTCTTTGTATGTATCAGAATCAGAATCAGAATCAGAATCAGAAAGAGCTTTATTGCCAAGTAGTATTTTACACATATGAGGAAATTGCTTTGGTCATTAACTACTGTAAGTCAACACATCCCACAGACTCAAATCCAGTATAACGTTAACTAAATAAAACTGTAACGTTACATGAGCAACAATAAACCTGTAACCTGTTTTCACAGAGCACAACCATGTAGCCTAATGTACAATGTGTCTACAACTAGTGACAGCTTATAAACAACTGTAAGTCAACCCAGTGTAACGTTATAACTAAATAAAACTAACATTGCATGATCAACAATAAATCTGTGACCTGTTTGCAGCCAACATTAATAATCTCAAGTCAAGTCTGAAGTCACTGTGTGCGCGACTTAAGTCGGGTTAGAATCCGAGTCTCAAATCTGAGTCCTCATCTCTGCAAAACGTAGACAAACATACAGTTGACATAAATAAATGTAGAACTACATATACATAAGGAATAAACAAATGCAAGTTATAAGAATAATAAATGTATAGAGAAAAGATATTTGTGTTCATGTATTGCATTACTCCAGTTTGTGTTGTGCAGACGTATTGCAAAGAATTTTTTATTGTGTAAATAATTATAAAACCCCACAAAATATATTAATATAGAACAACAACAATTAACAATTACAACAAATATGTGCAATATGCCAGGTTGCATGATGTGAAATGAATATTTACATGTGCAGAGACTTTTGTATTATTTGAATGTGAGGAGTGTTAATGAGGCTAGCTGCAGTGGGGAAGAAGCTGTTTGTGGTGAGAGGTTTTGATCCTGATGGACCACAGCTTCCTGCCAGAGGGGAGTGACTGAAACAGTTTGTGTCCAAGGTGGGAGGAGCCAGCTGGAATCTTTCCTGCTTGCTTCAGAGTCCTGGAGGCGTACAGTTCCTGAAGTGAAGGAAGATTGCAGCCAACGCCATACTCTGCAGAGCGGATGATATGGTGGTGTACCAGATGGTGATGAGGAGGTGAGGATGGACTCAGTGATGGCGGTGTAGAAATGCACCATCATTGATTTTGGCAGGCTGAACTTCTTCAACTGCTGTAGGAAGTACATCCTCTGCTGGGCCTTCTTGGTGATGACGGTGATGTTCAGCTCCCACTTGAGGTCCTGGGAGATGATGCACAGGAAGCGGAAGGAGTCCACAGTGGTGATTGGGGAATCATGGAGGATGATGGGGGAGGGTGGGACTGGGCTCTTCCTGAAGCCACTGCCATCTCCACTGTCTTCAGAGCGTTGAGGTCCAGGTAGTTCTGGTTGCACCAGGTCACCAGATGGTCAATCTCACACTTGTAGGCAGACTCATCCCCACCAGTGATGAGCCCAATGAAGGTGGTGTCATCGGTCTGGTGACTGGAGGCACAGCTGTTGGTGTACAGTGCGAAAACCAGAAGGGAAAGACCACAGCCCTGATATCTGTTGAAAGTTAAAATGAAAGCAACTCATACACAACAGCATCAACAAACATGGCGTACTACGATCATGCTGTGGTATCAGCTTCTTTTAAACCATCAGTACTTTTATATCGTGTCATATTTGGAGAAGGTAACTGTAAATGAAACCATATCTGTTTTTAGTTCCATTGTTTGTTTTGTTTGGTCAACAATCCAATTTGAACACCACTTGAATCATAACAGCAGCAACGTCCTGCCAAAATTTCACTCCCTGTTCTATTGTCTTTGTTTCTGAAGTAAAAGAAGAATACTCAAACATAGTATGCTTGGATGACTGACTGTGAGTCTAAATGTTGAACCAAATGCTTTTATTTAAGCCAAGAGACTTCATCTGACTGAACAACTAATTTATTGATGTGCACAATGAGCATGGTAAATGTGAGTAGTACTGAACATACAATGGAAATCCTTCTATGTTTCTCTCTGGTGCTTGAGTCCACTAAGACCTGCTCACCAAACCCACAAGCAGAAGCTGGTTGCCCTTTGAAACTTCATCCCGCTTAGGGCTCGCTCTCCCCGGCGAGAGTCTTGCCAAGAGCAAGTCTTCTCAAAGACGCCCCTCCAACACTTTGCAGCCCAGGACAGAATGCAAAGTTATTATCGACTCTTTGTCACCATGCCTCTTTATCACCAGCCGATAACGGGCATCATGGCATCCCGCCATAGTAAGCCTTAACCTCCATGTGGAGGAGAGACATTATCCTACATGTGTTTTGTACTATACACAGTTGTTGACAAAGGAGGGATGGGCAGTTCTTTCATTGCTGCTGGTTGTTTCTCAGCACATTGTGTTTGTGTGCAAAACTTCTGAAGCCACGCTGGAAATACTGAACTTTACTGAGTGAGAGCAAGGTGTGGGACTGCACAGTGTATGTGCAAGCAGTGATTGACTCTGTGTAAGAGACTGCTCCTGGCTCTGATTGGTTGTTTTGTTCAAGGAGCTGTGGAGCATTGCAAATGGCATAGGAGCAGTAGGAGGATCCAGATTTTTTTTCAAAGATTATCTTTCTCATGTACTACTTTCGGGATATTGTGACAGTTTCAGCAAGTATGACAAAAAAATGTTTTACTACTGCAGCTTTTAAGTGGGTGGTGAGTGGTGGGTGGTAAGTGGAAACAAAACCTCCCCCTGATGAAGTCTAGACACTGATGGTGGTGGTGCTTTGATGAAGAAAATACTCAAGATCTGATTGTAATGAGGAGTGGACTTCAGATGAGCTCACCCTGGGCCTGGTTATGATGAACTGAAGGTGTATAGGGTTGAGGAGGCCTGCAGCTATTTTGCACAGCTGACAGAGAAGAGAACAGATTTGAAGCTGACAGCGACTACATGATTGGCTGATGGAAATCGTAGCAAAATGTGGTTGCGAGTGAGCACCCATGGTCAGCTGATCGAGGGCAAGAAGAGAGAAAAAGTGTTTGTGAAAGAGTTGTGAGTTAATTATGCATGGAGATAGTCTACCTGGTTGAAGTTACTCTCAGCTTCATTAGAGGTCAGGGAATTCAGTTTGTAGTCAAATGATTAAAAAACAAATAAAGCTGAAGGCTTTAGAGCAGGAAGGAATACACATGTACACACCTGTACAGCTCAGACATTTACAAAATGGAGGAAGAGGTAAATTCTTGAAAACATAAATGTTAAGATTAATACTGTAAACAACTTAATATCTCATTTCAACAACTGTTTAGGTTTTAATCCTTAACTGTGCTGCAGCACAAAATAAAACAGAAAGAAGCGGAAAGAGTTGAGACAAGCATCACATTAACTAACACGAACTGATACATTATCATTGTTCCATTTTCTAGGCTTCTCTCCAAAGTAGCATGCGTTAGAGAGAAACTTCTCTTTGATTTCACACCAAGCCCTCAGACAACAACAGCTCTGCAGCAGTCCAACCCATCAGTTTCTGTTCCCTCCAAGAACCTTGTAGCACACTTCTAACAAGCAGCGGCATGGTGCCCTGGCCATGAAGTCTGTTCATGCTGTTAAGTTTTATTTGCTCTCTCAGAATAAAAGAGAATTTAAATGAACATGCAGATGTCTTTCAAAAATGGACTGGGATGGAGAGTTAACAAAATCTGAAACTGGTTAACTTGGAGGCCTGTGTACAAGATTGAACCATGACTGTTTTTTATCTGCTGCACTGCATTGTGCTGATTTGAAGCTGGTTTCTAGCTGGGGGGAAAAATGGTGGATTGAGCCAGGTTGATTTCATACACATGAGATTGCTTTGTACAATGTTAAACCTTCCACTGCAGTACTGCTTTTGCTGACTCACTGTTTTAGCTAAATATCAAAATCTACCTCCACCAGAGTTCGTGTTATGGTAGTTAGTCACAAGACAGCGCTGCTCAGTTATATTAAAAAACTGTAATTTACAAAATCCCACAATTAGATATTATTGTTAGCTTTCTTTCTCTTATGCCTATTTAATGTAAATGCAACATCATTTGATCTTTTAAATAACATATAATGTATTTTGTTAAAAAATGCACCTTTATTGCAAAGGTGCAATTTTTAACAAAATACATTATATGTGACATTGCGTCCCACTCCCTGTAGATTGAGGCTATTTTAGCAAAAAGACATCACATAAAATGAATCTAAACAATGCAGACCCACATTTTCATCACGCATGCATTGCCTTTTAGCAATGTATTCATCATAGCGCATTCGGTTTCAGTAGTGCTGGACTTCAGACAAAACCCTCCAGATCTGCCTTGTTTTAAACATCAGGCTCCGGGTGTAGCAGCGGCAGGCTCAGCCCCCACCCCCCACCCCACCCCTGTCAAAGGCATTTTCATGCTCTGAACTTCCTATTTTCAGTTCAGTGAAACGATGATATAAGAAGCCTCCTCTCCCCGATGGAGAATAGAGCTGTTCAAACTGAATGAGAAGACAGAATAAAAGATGGAGCTACCATGCAATGCTACGCAGAGCTACAGCAGAAACTAATGAGAGCATTAGACACAATCTATTTACTTTGGGCAGAGATAAGAAAACACAACAGACTCTGGGAGTGCAAAAGGAGAGTGGTGCTCGAAAGAATGTGTTGTCATATTAGAGTTAAGAAGAAATGTGACCCTTTAAAGGGGCTATATGTAGTTTTTCAATGAAATTACTTATTAATAAATCAAATTTTCATTGCCTTATTATCAATGGGCTCAAAACTTATTTAAAATGAAGCACACGGCTGTTTTCTCTGTTGCTTGCATCAGCCACTATTCTGTTATAAATGTGAGACATGGGTCAGACTCAGCCATATGCGCGCTCCTGACCTCTCTCAGACTACAGCGACAACACCGCAGTTAACGACATGCACTCTCCTAACACCATAAACAAACTGCCTATCTGTAGGTCAGTGAATCAGTCCACCACTTTGGTCCAAAGTGAAAACTACTTGATTGATTGCCATGGCATTTTGTACAGACATTTGTAGTTCTCAGGACTTTGATGATCCACTGAATTTTCCTCTAGTGCCATCATGAGGCTGACATTTTTGTTTTTTTGGTGAAATGTCTTGAAAACTATTGGATGTATTGAAATTCAGGATTCTTAATAACTTGGTGATCCTCTGACCTTTCAACTAGTTTCACCATCAGGTCAAAATTTCCCTTTGGGAAATACAAATGCATTTTCATCAGCACCAGCTGTTCTTTTAAGTGATGAACCTTCAGAGAATCATCATCTGATTCTGTAGCTCCTCTTGGCTTTACGGAGCTTTATGGTGAGTTTCTGCTGAGTTATTTGGTTCTGGTACCAGTTTTGTTTCACTCACCATTCTCATGGTGTTACTTTCAGACGCACAAGGAAGAGTTTTTCAGCAGAAAATCTCAACAATTACATTTAAATTTACTCATTTGGCAGGTGCTTTTATCCAAAGGAACTTACATTTGTGGAACAACAAACAAGCATCAATAAGGCATCAATAAAGTAAGAGATCTACAAGTGCACAGATGACATCAGGGGGGTAAATACCTAGGGAAAGAAGTTAATGCAATCAATGCATAAGAATTGTAAAGAGATAAAAGAATTAGAGCACAGGAAGTGCATGTTAGAAGTTATGGGTTAGAGATGTTATGAGAGGAAGTGTTCTTGGAAGAGATGAGTTTTCAAGAGCTTCTTGAAGTTAGAAAGGGACTCCTCTGATCTGATGGCATGTGGTATCTTATTCCACCATCGTGAGAGCCAGAGCCCAGCAGCGTCCGTTGGAGGAGCGCAGTGGCCGAAAAAGGACGTAAGCTTGTATTACTGAGTTTAGGTAGATAGGTGCGGACCCAGTAGCGACTCTGCAGACAAGCAATAGTGACTTCAATTTGATTCAGGAGGCCATGGGTAGCCAGAGGAGGTTGCTGAATGATGGAATGACATGAGTCCTTCTGGGCTGATCGAAAACCAGATGCGCTTCCGTGTTCTGAACTATTTGTAGGACTTTCACCGCACAAGCTGGAAGACCTGCTGGGAGGGTATTGGAATAGTCTAGGGGAGAGATAACCATGCCCTGTACCAGAAGCTGGTTGGCCTGATTTCTCTAATGCAGAGCAAAGCAGCACGACTGACAGACAGTGGCAACATGGTCTGAAAAGAATAGTTGGTCATCAATCATGATACCCAATAGGGATGTCCCAATCAGGTTTTTTTGCCCTCAAATCCGAGTCATTTGATTTTGAGTATCTACCGATACCAAGTCCCGATCCGATACTTCTATAATACTTAAAAAACAGATCCAGGATGTTCCTTATTTTTTATTTAATTCACCTTAT
>JAPMOB010246138.1:0-12148 GCA_029875015.1 Lepomis gibbosus | reverse complement strand
AGCAGCCCTCTGAGGACGTCAACATGTTGTGATTAACTATCCTGAAGCTGCTCGATCAATGAAGTGATCAGTGTTCGGCCATCTGAAGGCCCCGTATGAGACCGGCCCAGAGAAACCTGATCTGAGTGCTGTATTGTTTCAGATTCATACACCCTGTGAAGTCATTTCTCCTCCCATGGTTTTCCCGTCGGATGAATACTCGACATGTCTCAGCTCATGTAATTGATGATTGGCTCAGCCGGCAGACCTGCTGATTCACCAACGGTCGCTTTGCCCCGAGGCGCCGCTGTGCAGCTGTACGGTTTCGTCCTCTGTCAGCTCTACTTTGAATATTTAAATGAACAATCTCAAGTTTCTGTACATTTTCCTCCCATTTTGGTGTCACAGGGATGAACGACTTCCTGGATTAAAGTCATTAATAATGAAGAAAGCGGCTGTGCTAATTGAATTCTACTGCGAGTTGTCTCAGGGATGCAGGTATTGATCTGCATTACTGCTGCACTTCTGACTCACAGTACCAGGAAGCCTGATGGGCAGAGCTCATGTCATCAGGGGGAAAAACAACATTTCCACAGCAGGGGTACTGCAGCTTTTCAACATCCAGGCAAAACAGCTGAAGGCACCTTAAGAAGCACAATAACTCATCACAAGCACAGACTGTTGCAACTGCAGACTCAGACAACAACTATCGCTTCCTGTTTCTGATGTGTGACTATCAGATCGGACGTCCACCACAGCAGCCATGTTTAAAGGGGAAACCTACACCCTCAGCTGCAGAAGAGGATCGAGGAGCGTTTACTGACTTTAGGTGATCAAAGTTTCATTTTCCAGACGGACCTCTCTCGTATCAAAGGATCCCACTTCTCATATTAAATTTAACAGCAGAGATTCCAATAAACGATGTGTTTTAACCATGTTTATTTTTATAGTTTTAGGGTCATTTAACAGAATTTATTATGGGGTTTATCTTAAAATGTTACTCTGTACGCTGCTGGTCCTGGGAAACAAGTTACGTTCCTTCATGTCTGACATGGTTGAACTATTTAGTGCATGAAACATAATCCCTGTTTGCTTCACCAGATATTAAAAACACACAGAATCCAACCTAGATATTTGGGCGAGTTCAAAAGGTTACCACCTTGTTTTAAGGTCACACCTTCCACATAATCCAGAGTGCAGATTGTTTCAAAGGGCAACAGGACACAAAAAAACAAATCCATCCAAGAAAGGGCAAAGACTGGATGATCATGTTTTGTAAAAGCAGCATTTTTTTCTACATTGGCAGGTTTGATCTCTGATGCTTTCTCACTGAGGTACAATTACATCAAAACAAGTCAACCAAAAGCATAAAAATTATATAATAACAGAAGGGGATTTAAAAAAAAACAACAACAAAAAAGCTGTTCAGAATTACTGTATGTTGTAATAAACTCACCAAGCAGGTAGGTCAGGAGCAGGTTGTGCACCTGCTGTCCGATCCAGGCCACCGCCAGCAAGCTGCTAATCACTGAGGCGAAGTACTGTGGAGAACAGGGAGGTCCCGTTACATCCAGCACGCAGCAGTTCAGCTGCTCAAACACAAACTGCATCCTGACTGCACGCAGAGCATCATTCAATGAATGTTTTATGTTTGGAAGAGTATTACAGCTGTTCATTTTAATTAGCACTGCATATGCTGTTGTTTTAAAAAGGAACAACAGCAGCTGTAGTTGAATTAAGAGAATGTGATTAGACAGAGAGAGTCTTAATAGTGTTAAAGCATGCTGTGAAAAACCTGGTTATCACAGCCTGTAACCCACTTTGAGGTCTGCTAAGTGGAGCAGCCAACCAAATCAGCTGAGGATATTTTTATCTGGAGCAGAGAAAGCTCACCATTGTAATGAAAACAGACAGGACGGCTGCATTTACTGCAGCGCTGCAGACGGCTCCGTGGCTACAGTGACAGATTCAGTTTCTGTACGAGTAGGACTGAGCTGTTAAGATTTTCATTTACCATTTTGGGCTTCTCCTCCTTGAGGGTGCACAGACGCTTCCACCAGCCCACGACGCGACGCTGCGTCTTCACCAGGTTACCGCAGATCTCGTGGAAACGCTGCTGCTGCTCGGTGGTCCTGTGCGCGAGCAGAGGTCGAGGACAAGGGTGTGATTAAAAACTATAATCTAACAGTTCCACAGCAGAAGAGGTTTTCTATTCAGTTTAAACAGAGGCCAGAAGGATGTTTTCATTTATTAATAGTCACCAACAACACCTTAATCTCGCCATCAAGAGGAAGCTGATAAGTTCAATACGGTTTGTCACATCAGAGCAGCTTTCATCTTGTTTAATAGCTTTAATACCAAAAGAAAAACAACTTCGAGTTCCCTCATCACCAATGTAGAACCAGTGTTGCATTATTATTTTTATCAATACCTGAACCAAATAAAGAAAATAAATCCCAGGTATGTAACCTCCATTAGAGCTACAATGAATGATCAATTAGTAAATTGACAGAAAATTTAAATCTTGTAGTCTTATTATAGTAAACTAGTTATTTTTAGGTTAAAAGAACAAATCAGGCTATTTGGAAAATTTGATTTTGATATTTCACTTTATAGAAAAGACCTGATTAAGAGGTTGCAATTAGCTATTTCCCTATAACCATCTGTATGAAGAGACAGAAAACATCCTCCGTTTGTTTGTTACAGCGTCGACTGGAAGAGGGAAGAAGGGCAGCTGAGAAAAGTGTCCTTCATTTTCTGCTGAGCCATCGTTCCCTATTTCCATCCTTGTTGTCAGCCAAACAGGGACTGTGACCGGGCTTTAATAGCTCCATTTAAAGCAGCCTCGCAGACACCACTGCTATCTGTCCGATTCTGCTAGCTGCAGGCTCACTGAGTAAACAGCAGCCTCAGGTTAGTAATCTTGACAACACTCTTCAGAACAGCAGCTACACTTGCCTGGCCTACATCTAAAAATACAAAGCTGCCTTTTAAACGAAGGTGGTTAAGTCAGTACCCATCCCCCCAGGTTAATTTCCTCCATGACAAGAAGCCAAGAAGCTGGTGCTTTAAACCTACTCGGCCACCACTGCAGCATGTAAAAATACCCTGACAACTTTATCTAAATAACACACTCCTGAGGCCTGAGGAATGTGCAGCAGTGAAAAAGTGTGCAGGTCATGCTATGTTGATGCAGGCTTAAATATCGAGGCAGAAGGAGTCCGGTGCAGGACAGCCGTCCAACACGCTGGGCCAACTGCAGGCTGTTACTCTATCCTGTCCTGGGTGTCTGGTTCTCACCATCAAATACACACAGCAGGTCAAGAGGCTGCTCAGTGAGCAGCGTGTAATGTCAAAGCTCCATGAAAGAGCATGTTACAACGAAAAATATGGCGTAAAATTTAGTCTTAAATGGGTCATATTATGCTCATTTTCATTTTGATAACTTTATTTTGGGGTTGTACCAGAACATTTTTACATGATTTAATTTTCAAATCAAACTGCACATTGCTAAAAGCTCCTCTTTTCACGCTGTGTGTTGAACGCTCCGTTTAAGAGCCCGAGTCTGACCCTGAAACACAGGCAGAACAACCCGAACCGGCTTCACAACCTGGACTGGAGCGAGACGTTTCAGAGTGGAACGTTATTAATCTGTAACACATCTTTCATACGTCTGAACTGGGCACCGGTATCTAACGTTTGGTAGGGAGGGTGGGGGTGAGGGGAGGCAGCCGGCGGACGTCTTGTCACTGTGTGTGCGGCAGCTCAGTGAGTTTCTTCAGTATTGTTTTTGAGGGCGTGCCACACTGGCCGCTGAGCGAGGACTGTGAGGCGTGCTACCAAAGTGATGCAGAAAGGAAAGGCTGGACTATCATCCAGTTCGGGCGCAGAGTTTTCTGCAGGGGATGGTAACTCCTTTTGGGCCTTTTCAATTTACAAAACCTATTACATGCACAAAAAAGATATGTAACATAATAAAAGGAAAGAAAAAGAGGCACAAAAATCTGATATGACCTCTTTAAATCTTGCATGGTCAGTTCCTTTAACAAGGTTTGGTTCTGGAAACATCCACTAAAGATTAAACTGGATTCAGCTGCTAGAATTCAAAAAAATAAATTATCTAGATGACATTGTGCCTCTAGCACAGTCATGATTTATGGGCTATTTTAACTCCTGACAGAAAACCCCATGACTAGCAGAAAGCCTTTCACAAAACAAAGAGGACATGACCTTGAAAGCCCAAACAGAAGAACATAGTTTTATAGGCAGGGAACAAACATGATTTTACTCTCTAATGGAAAACTCTTTTTCTCCACAAATGTGATTTTCATCCTCAGGATCTCACCACTTATTGGAGCCGAAGACTCTGGGGGCGAGGGTGGGCACCAGGTAGTCGGCCAGGCAGAGCAGCATGACGGAGCACGAGAGCCCAGTCAGCACTGATGGGTCCAAGTAGTAAATCATCCTGAAGGAGGAGGACAAAAAAACAGTAACAATGACACCACTTGATATGAAACTGGGTCATAACCATGACTAAAAGCATTTTATATCATCCACGCATGAATTCAGAAGTCTGTTGTTCACTTCCCCTCATTGTGTAGTGGTTTCAAAACAGCAAAGACATCTGCAAAGACACAAAGGGCCCTGCACTAAAACAGACTGAACTACAGATTAAGAGGGACGGTGTGTGCATTTATTAAAAAAAAAAAAGAAAAAAAGAAGGGAATGCATTGTATGATCTGCTTGTGTTCTAGTCTGAATTCTGCATCTGCAATTTTATTCAAGAATTTATCTAACAATAATAATCTGGTATAATCTAGCCTACAGTCTCCTTCTTCGGGCTGTGCGTTTCAAAAGCATGTGGAAGCTTAACATAACCTTTACTCCAGAGTATTTTTCACTTTCATGCACCTGTGAATTAGATTTTGAAGCAGCCTGGGCAACTGAGTTAGTGCAGATAATTCTCATATTTCATCTTGTTACAGATTTCTCACTACTGAGAGGGAGGAAACGTGTGCCACGCCAACTGTGTGCACATCTGAGTAATAACGCTGTGACACAGCACGTCGACTCACAGGAAGAGCAAGGTGGTGGCACCCATCAGGGCTCCAGGGAACCAAGGCTTCTCCCAGCGCACGACGCGGTCCCCGGCCAGGATCACTTCACCCCAGCCCTGCAGCTGCTCCTCCAGCTGGGCCGTTTCCTGAGCCTGAAGATTATACACATGTTACCAAACTAACAACCACGTTAGTGATTTGTCTTAGAGCTGGACAACAAAACAATAACAATAAATATTGTTATATAATTTAATATAACAATATAACTATATTTGATTGAATTAATCTGACTCATGAATAAAATAGCACTTTGTTTTAGAAGGGGATGTATTTTGTTGAGGAAAAAGGACTGAAGAGAGATTTGAGAAATTTATCAATATCAAATGACAGTTAGTGTTTTATCGTGATAACAATTTTTGTCATAATCGCGCAGCCCTTATTAGTCTGTTCTTGATACTCTGCAAAAAACTCCCATATCATCACAATTTGGCAGTGACCGGGGACATCTTTTCAGTAGATGAGGACAGGAGTTTGTCCTGGGCCATGCAACTTGGGTGTGAATATGAAATTCTTATACTGCCATATCATTCTAGATCACCTGCATCATATATAAGCCATTTTCAAAGAGACAGGGGGGGATTTTATATCCGGTGGCCTTGTTGCAAACATCTGTAATTCAAAGCATAGTTTTTTTTTGCAACACTTAAAATCTCAATCTACTTAACTGTCAACTTTAGCAATAGCTTTAGTCTGCTAGATTATTCTTCTGATGGATTTAATTCGGGTTTATGTGTTTGTGGAAACTAGCTGGTTAGGTTTGCAACAATGCCATAAATACCGAATTTAAAAGAACAACATTTCATGTAAGATCGGGGTGTGTAACGTTACGCGATAAGCAGCGCAACGATAACGGTATTTTCCTTTATTGCTGTGACTGTGCAGTATGTCTGCATGCAAGAAAAGGGGAAACGGTCAGGGCTAGCCACAGATATAAAGTCACGTCGAGTAAAAATGTCATTACTCTTTTGCAAGGCTTTTTAGTTTAGGTACGTTAACTGGAGGTTAGCCGCTAGCTCTCCGCTGAAGCTAACGGGGAAAAGGCGTAGTAACGTTAAGCTAGCTGCTAACTGGCGTTAGCTGCTGTCACAGCGGCAGCACTTTGACGTATGGTCGGATAACAGGCTAGCTCGCTAGTTGAATTAGCTCCCTCGCTAACTGGTGGTGCAATGTCCACCCAAATTAAACAAATCGACCAACAAGGTGGGGGAGGTCATCTCCAACTGCGTGATCACCACTAGATTAGCAACAGCAGTTTGTGCTAACGTTCATTACAGTTACAAAACAAACCCACACAATCTACAGAAAATGCTGGTTAATAATACTCACGAGCATATTTGCGCTTTTGTTGTCTCCTTCCGCCATCGTTACTGAAGCAGCGTCTGTTTGGTTTATATTGTGAAATTCGTTGTGTTTTTATGTAGGGAAACGACCCCGCAAGAACAGCGGAACACACACCTCCGTCTCTGGCTCGGGCGTCACTAACCGTCGTGTGCTGTAGGAGTTCTTTATGATCTCAAACTGTCAACGCCCATTGGCATGCTGGGAAATGTAGTTTTGTACCCTGCACTAGTTCCGGTCACACCGGAAATGTTTTTTTTTAATTTTATGTTACTTATTTTGTTTTACTTTTCTTTTCTTTTACATTATGTTGTTATATTACATATTTTGTTTTATGTTACCGCTATGTTATGTCATGTTATTTTATTTTACTCATTTTACTTTATTTATTTATTTATTTATTTATTTATGTTTTACTTTACTTTACTTTACTTTATTTGTATTTATTTATTTATTTTGTTGCAGAACACAAATTTAACAAGCACAGGACTGAGCAAAAATTATAACAAGATGCAAATTACAAGTGCAAGTACTGCACAACCCATAAAAGGCAAGAAAATATAAAAGTGAAAATTAAAGTAAAAATAAAATAAAGACCGTCTTTGTAGGTGAATCCACGGAATCATCCATAAAGGTTTTTTTATCTTCTTCTTCTTCTTATTATTATTAGAATTATTTACAAAAGTAAAATATCATCCTTTGAGAATATTTGTGGTCCCTTTACACGCTAACTAGAAAAAACAGATTTGGCACACATGATGGAGGCACCAGAGGCACTGGTATGTGAGTATGATACATACATACCAGTAACCCCTACAGTGTCCAAACCCTTCGTAGGTTTGTTTTTGCTGGGACACCACAAAACAAACCTCTGTTAGGACTTGGCTTGGAAGACGGTGGGTCTCCCGGTCGAGTCCAGCTCGAGCCAATGCCGAAGTTTCTATGACGAGTGGATAGTGCCAAAGCAAGGATTACCAGGAGAAGGAGAAGGAGAAGTCCACTATCCACTCACCATAAAGGTCTCCCCTGAGCAAGGCCATGTTCCCCGATCCGCTCCCGGGGCGCCGTACGATGGCAGCCCACTGACCCTATATTGGATGGGTAGTAACTAATTTCCCTTTCCTTTTGAAAGAATATCCCAGCGGGATTCAATAAAGTATTTCTGAATTTCCAATATTATGATAGACAAAGGGTTATGTAATTTAAACTACTCTTGGGTGTACTGGAGATTTTATTCAGTCTTCTTGCCTTACAATATAAATATATGAGTCCTGGTATTGCTTCACCGAAATTCTGATAATGGGCTAATGGTACTACTGTGCCCGCGACACCTGAACGCATCACAGTTTGGACGTGCGTCTGACGTCATCTGGTTTTCGTCTCGTTCCTCCGTTGGTTGGAGATCAGACCAACTAGCAGCTAGCTAGCTAACTAGCCGTATTTCTTTATTTTGCATACTTCTGAAGACGCCGTTATTATAAGGTCTATTTCTGCATCTGATTCCACGGGACAGTATTTGTCGTCAACACAGTTCCGACGCAGTTTTCTCTCCGCTCACGGGGAAAAACTCTGGTACGTAACAAATACGTTAAGCTAGCTAACGTTAGCTAGCCGTTAGATGGGAATTGTTCGCTACGCATAAATGCGGTTGGGCCTTAAGTCATAGTAAGCATTAAATTTACTGTTTTGTTTATTAAACACATTAGATCATTTGGTTTCAGTCTTGTTTGTATTATTCAGTTGTTCAATGGTTTGTCTTAGCCTTAGTCATCATAGTTACATTTGGTAAATTACACTCAGGCTTAGCAACAGGCCCAGTCTGGCGCACGTGTTAATGCGCGACAAAATGGCTTTAATTGTGAATAACTTATCAATATGTGAACAAGAGTGTATATTTAGGCGTGACAAGAGATGCATACATCCACTCAATGTTTCAGAGGAGTTTCAACAACTATAATACGTCGCTTGAAACCTTCCTGGGCCCACACTTCACACAAAACTGTCAACAAAATACCGCCTGAATTAACTTATTTGTGTTTCAGTGATTTCATTCAGCTGTGTTTCTGTTTTTTTTGTTAACGACCTTCATATAGTTTACAACTTAAAATACAGTCAGGTCGATGTTAAATCACTACTAGATTATTTATGTCAGCCATTTTAGAATACAAAGTCCCTCGATGTTTTAAAATGCTGAAAATGGCAAAGTGATGAACTGCAGATGCCTGTGTTAATGGCTTTTCAAAACAAATTAATATATATGATTACGTTTAATGTCAAGGATATTGGAATTCACAGAATTAGTTTAAAGTAAGATCCTGGAGACCTTTATGGCTGCAGGTAAGGGAAATTATTTCCAAAAATACTGGATAAAATCGTATTGTTACACAGAGAGCAGACTGCTTAATGCTGTTTTTATTTCTAGTTCTTGTAAAAAGAAAAAAAAGAGAGAGCTTTCACAACTACCTGGATTGGTCCGGATTTTAAATTTGATCCAGGCCTAAATTACATGTGTGACACCAACATAGGACCACGATCCAGACCAAACGGACGAAATTTTGTCTGACGAAAACAGGTAGTCTTTGTCTGGATCAAACTCTACCACGGTTTTGTTTCTATGGAAGCAAATTGCAGCTCACTTCTTTGGTCTGTCCTTAAACGGAGGTGCAGGATTGCTTGCTATCCTCTCCCCTTTCCTGCCAGTGATGATGATGATATCATGTTCGCACAATGAGGACATTCATTTAGCCTTGAGTGCAGTTGGTACTGCAGGTAGTGATGCCATAGTGATGATAATATAGTGGCACCAATATGCATCTGTTCATGCCTCATTCGTTCGTGTCAAAGCTACCTGGGGAACTGCTTATAAACCAATCATTGTCAAGTTTATGGACCTTGATGATGACAGGACACAAGTGTATCATAAGTTCTTTAGTCCGCGTCTGTCAAAACGTGGACTTTGGTTCGGACCTTGGTGCCGACATTCAGGTGTAAAAGGGCCCTAAGGAGTGATGCCGCCTACATCCTGTCGGCGGTCCAGCCACTGATGGCACCTGTCTTTTCATTTTATTTTGCAGAGCCATGTATAATGGGATTGGCCTGACAACTCCTCGGGGCAGCGGCACCAATGGCTACGTGCAGCGCAACCTGTCGAGCCTGCGGGTCAAACGGCCGCGTGATGAGCGCGGTGGCGAGCGGGATGAGAAGGACCGGGAGAGGCTGGAGAGTCAGCTCAACAGGCAGCCCAACGCCGACATACTGGAGCACCAACGGAAGAGGCAGCTGGAGGTCAAGTGTGCCGAGCTGCAGGACATGATGGAGGAGCAAGGGTACGACATATATTTTATATGTTCAGTATAAAAAGTAATAAAAAAAATGTCCGTCACAAGATCCAGAGAGCGGGAAAAAAGGATGTCTTCAGATCGCAGTAACAAATCTAAAGGGAATTACTTTATCTGTGTAAAACTTTGGAAAGCTGCACATTCACTCATTTATAACTGTAAATATCAAATGTTTAGTTTTTCTACTTGTTCAATTTTCTCATGGATCAATCAGTTCTCAAAATATTTTTTGTTTAAGCTGCAACTAACTGTTTCAGCACCTCTTAAATGGCGTTGACCTTTTCTTTCTCATGTGATGACGATGTGGGGAAAAATAAATTTGTTAAATTATGTAGTACCAGTGATTATGTGAATGTTGTTGATATACAGTGGACACCAGCTTGATACAGTGGAAGAGTCAAATAAGAATAGTGGCAAGAAGATTGTTGCTTTTGCTTTGTACAGTTTTAAATACTCTGCTCTGTTTGCGTTGGCAGGTATTCAGCTGAGGAAATCGAGGAGAAGGTGAACAGTTTCCGTATGATGCTGCAGGAGAAGCAGGAGCCAGCTCCCGCCACCAATGAAAAAACTACGTAAGTGCAACACGATCAACAAGAATTAATGTTGCTCCAAAGTTTTGTAATAATAAAAACGTTTGTGACTAAGCTATGTGGAAAGTGTGTCGGAATTAGAGCTGCACGATTCGAAGAAAAAGTCAGAGTGATTATTGTGGACAATATTGCCATTTGATTTATAATGGAACAAATGTTACTGTGAGACTTTCTTAATTATCAAGGAACACGTGACAGACTGACATTTTGAAATATGTGTTTCTTAACTTGAACAAAGTTAAAAAATATTTATTAAATAGCAAGTAAAACAGATGTAAAACAGAACAAGGGGAGCGTGTTGCTCTCAGGAGGAGGCTCAGTGTACGTCTGTCTAATGCAGAGTCTCTATCCACAACCTGGAGGAGAAACTAGTATACATGAGTGTATTTTATGAAGAGTATAATAGTATAAAAATAATATATTAACTACATTTATTACTTTTATATAATAGTATCAAATCCAGTTATAGCTGTTTCATTTTTGTGGGCTGTTTTTTAATTTAATCCTTGTGCAAGCAAAAGACATCGGCCTCTAATTTGTTAATGCTAAGTACTAACTGGTCAATAATCATGTTGTTCAACATTTAATAAATAACTTTTTTTTAAAGCCCCGCCCCGTCCAGGCTGTGATTGTGATTAGACCTCATCCCCAACGAGTTTTCTGGGCTTATCTGTTTTTAGAAGCACACATGCGAGAGCCTGCAGTGGGCGGAGATAATGAGCAGACTGCAGCGCACACATAGTGTCTCACACACTTTTACTGTTTTATTAAATCACACACTTTTTGCCGTTATGTAATCACACACGATGACATCACGATTGCGATTAGATAAATCGAGCCGCCCTCGTCAGAATTATAAAAAGCTTCACTGTGATGCTTTGTTAGTGATCTTTGATGCAAACAGATGGTAAAGGATGTAAATATTGAGGCATATATATGTTCAAATATGACATTATGCAGTGGCCCCTCACAATGTGCTACATGTACCCCAGCCTGTTCAAATACCTGCTCGAAATGTTTTTGATTTCAAGACACAAATATATAGAAAAAATAAAATGTCATTATCAAATTCTCCAGGCTGAAACGGCAGCATAGACGATAGTACAAGTTGTGCTGAGCCACACTGGGTATCCAGCGCATCTCCTTGGTTCATATTGCAATGTGTCAGTGATACAAAGCTGTTTGATTTGGTTTCTCTCAGGGTGACAGAGACTCACGCTCTGGCTGCAGCCAACCAGCAGAAAAATGACCGTCTTCGCGCTGCTTTCGGCATCGCCAGCGACTATGTGGACGGATCATCCTTCCACGCCGACCGCAAGGAGAGAGAGAAGGAGAAGAGAGAGCAAGAACGCCTGGAGAAGGAGAAGCTGCAGCAGCAGCAGAAATATACGTGAGTAGGACAAAACGCACCCATAGTGCTGGTGTGCGTATCAAACTAATGGATCTTGTTCATCAAGTCTCAGAGCTGGACAATGTTGCTAAAATTATTCTAGCAGTGGTTAAAAAAAGCCCTCAAAAACATTTAGTATACAGTGAAAGAGAGCTGTGCGTGCAGCCGGAGGTGCCGGGAACTGAAAGATGAAAATCAGGAAAATATACGATTTAACCATGTTTTTTCAACATTACGCCGAGCTGCGTGTTTTGCTCGGTGGTTAGAGGCTCATTAAAAGATAAAACTGTCCAAAAGCTTAATTAAAAACAGCTTTGGTGTTCTAATGAGTGAGCAGTGTTGGGGGTGATGTGTCAGAGTAGTCAGATTACTTTTTTGTTGTAACATGTAATGTGT